>CABFOV010006795.1:0-23683 GCA_902141375.1 Timema poppense | reverse complement strand
CGAACCACGGTGGAGGCCTGGCATTCCCTACATTCACAAGATGTCTTGTCAGAGGTGAAGGAAGGGTTTGGTAATCAGATAGATCTGTGCCGGGACCGAGAATTGAACCCGGGACCCCCAGCACAGAAGTCCGACACCTTACCCCCCTATACCACCAGGTAACCGTTTTTCCTTAATGATTTACAAACCTCGCTAGACGCAAGTTCGGATACATTTGTTCTAAAACTCTAATTTTCTCATCCTTGGCCCTGTTTGCGTAACTAAGGGTGGAGATTTCAGACGAATATGAAGGCGTAGTAGTAAATATGTTTTCGTAACCCTTACGAAACAGTATAATTGTGATCGTAAAAAGAAAGAGTGCTCAATATTCTGATAAATTTCGACGTTTCATGAGACATCTAACAAAAAAAAAAGTAGTTTTCATGATGTCGTTTGTTTGATTTTTCGATCTAGAGGCTAAATAATTTAAGCAATTGGTCTAAAACTTGTTATATAGGGCTTACATAAGATTTCACCGACGTTATTTTGGAATTAGCTATCCAGCCCTAAAATTAAGGGTAATTTATTGAAGGGAAAAAACGTTAAAAAAAAGGATTTATTCAAAATACGCTTCAAGTATTCGGATTAGACTTTGTATCTAGGGAATGTTTGACTATACAAACCAAACGACAAATCTCATTTGCACATAGAAATAATTTTTTGGATATTTTACATTAACAGAAATTCTCCACTTTTTATTATTTATGTCCGCAAATATTTGAGATATGAAATAAATTATTATTGTAAAGTTTTAGAACTATTATGAATAAAAATATTTGATTTGGGGTACCTATAATTTTTATAAAACCAATAGTTACAAAGTTATAATAAAGCATATATATATATAAATTTATATATGTTATAAAAGAGGAACATCGCTGTCCACCAAAAAACATAAAAATCCATTTCACATTTGAGAAACCTAAATAAATAAATATAATATATCTATGCATTTCTCTAAAATAAGAAATTGGTTGTTATATTCTTTTTGATAGACAGCGGTGTTCCTTTTCTTTCTTTTTTGTCAGGAGAAACACAAGAGCAAGGTGAATGTAGTTGGGATGAGATGTCTAAGAAACGTGTGTGGAGAAACTCGTATGAACAGAGTCGCTAATGAATAGGGGCTGAAGGAGTGCGGTTTGAAAGGGAATCCAATAGGTCAATGTGAAAGAAACGTCTTACGTTGCTTTGGGAATGTTGAGAGGATGAGTGTGTATCAAGCTACGAAGTAAATATATGAAGGTAGAGTGTGTGGGTCAAAAGGAAGGGGTAGACTATATAAGACGTCGCTAAATGTTGTAGACGAATGTGTGAAAGAGAGAAACATTAATAGTTTTAATAATAAAAGAGCTTGTATGACTCGGTGTATGGATGTTGTTGAAGAGAAGGAAGTATTCAAGGTCAGGGAAGTGTGGAGGAAGTTAGTGAGGATGGATTAAGTACGAAGTTGTTGTTTCTTGAGCTTTAAGCACAGTTTCTTGCCTACCCTGTAAGGGAACGGTGTGATTAGATATGTGTGTATGCATGTGTGTATGTATGTATGTATGTATCTATGTATCTATGTATGTGTGTGTATGTATGTACAGTAGCCCCATGGCTTCTTTGGTGGTGACTGACTGTTCACAGCTGACAGCTAAAAGCTTTGAAAAGTTACCAGACCAAATTATGTATCCCTACGCCAAACCATATTATCTACAAAAACATGTGTTTAGCAGCTGTCAGCTGTCAGTCAGCACCAAAGAAGCCACGGGGCTACTGTATGTATTATGTGTGTATGTATTTAATTAAATAAATTATGAAATATATGAAATTTTGTAATCATCTTCATTTTATTATCAGTTTTATTTGTGAATCATTTATATTTGATTTATTGTCTTCCTTTTATCTTGTCTATGTAAAAAAATATATTAAGACTAATCTAAAAAAAAGTAGAATTACATTTTATTTGCCTGAACCTCTAAAAAAAACTTCTGTATAAATAAATTGTCGTTTCCTGAAATTGCATTTTCTGCTTTGAATATTTTTAATCTAGGTGTAAGGTGTCAGACTTCTGTGCTTGTGGTCCGGGGTTCAATCCTCGGTCCCGGCACAGATTTATCTGATTAACAAACCCTTCCTTCACCTCTGACAATACGTGTATTAATCACAACTTGTGAATGTGTGGATTGCCAGGCCTCCACCGTGGTTCGGATTCCACGTAAAACTGTAGGTCCTCCATTTCATCTCACAATCACCCTACCATTACACATTAGCGTAAGTGCGTATAACCCGAATGGGTAGTAAGACGCGGTGAAAATAACAATAATAATATTTTTAAGATTCGAAATTTTGTGGCACATTCTCGCTGTATTAGCTTTTGTTTAAAAACACGATGAGAATTGGTTGAGCTCGGGGAGTCATTGTCTAAAGTAATCTCTTCACGCGTCAAATAATTTCTGACAACCTTCATCCTATTTCCTCAAACTAAACAGTTTTTTTATCACCGCGTTGCGCTAACCACTCGAGCTATAAGCGTACGTACTAATTACGCTAATGTGTTATGGATAAGGAAGGTTGGATTTAGGGGAAATGTACCCATATTCGACGTGAAGCAGAATGGGGGAAAACCATTTTAGAAAAAAACAATCAGTACATTAGACCGGGATTCGAACCTCCATCTCCTCCGTCATCGGCAGTCTAGCACAACGCGAGAGTAGCGCGTCAGACTATGCGGCCGCAGAAGCGGGTGTCTAAGATCCCTGATTGTCATCAAGACCCCCCCAGGTGTGTTTATGGCACTTAACCTAAAACAGTTGGCGGCCGCCGCCATAGCATTGAGAAAGATTCACCGAGGGCACATGACCAGGTACTCGCTATTAGAACCATTTATATGCGAGTCTTCGACTCCTCATTGTCAACAAAACTATCCTGAGTCTAGAGTCTGTTCGACGAAACTTTGCAGTGAATACAAACAAACCATTACCGTTCTCTGTATTTATTGTTTGACCTTGAGAAGACAATTTTCTCCAACAGAACGTGAATTACACGAATATCCTCGATACAGAAATAGTGACTGCTTTTATAATAATAATTATTATTACTAGCACCGCGTCTTACTACCCGTTCGGGTTATACGCACTTACGCTAATGTGTAATGGTAGTGAGATTGTGAGATGAAATGTGATGACCTACAGTTTAACGTGGAATCCGAACCACGGTGGAGGCCTGGCATTCCCCACATTAACAAGATGTCTTGTCAGAGGTTTATAATAATTACTCGCTTTGATCGTTGGGGGCTCCGCCCTCAAACCCCCGATGTGTTTTCTTTGCAAGTGGATGTAAACTAATGTAATTCCAAAGTCGTTTTTTGATAGATCCTACCGTTTAGCCACAAGAAACCTTCACAGAAAGGTCCGCACCGACTTTAAAGTTGCTCTACCATTTTGAATTTTTTTTCAGGGGTTAACATTTGTTTTTAAACTTTTTGAAATTTTCCGTCGGTTACAGGCTATAAGCTATAAGTTAGCCAAATTTCAAATTTCTAGCTCATCTGGAAGGGG
Source organism: Timema poppense (assembly GCA_902141375.1). Lineage (NCBI taxonomy): Eukaryota > Metazoa > Arthropoda > Insecta > Phasmatodea > Timematidae > Timema > Timema poppense. The sequence goes on along the minus strand of CABFOV010006795.1, from coordinate 20,105 downwards.
GTGAACATTAATGTTAGTGAGTGAGTCAGCCGTGTGGCTTTATAGTGGTATAATTATAATTTTTATTCTATCACCGCGTCTTACTACCCGTTCGGCTGATAACGCACGCTAATGTGTAATGGTAGGGTGATTGTGAGATGAAATGGAGGACCTACAGTTTAACGTGGGATCCGAACCACGGTGTTCAGAGGTGAAGGAAGGGTTTGGCAATCAGATAAATCTGTGCCGGGACCGAGGATTGAACCCCGGATCCCCAGCACAGAAGTTTGACACCTTACCCCTAGACCACCAGGTCGACAACGTGCAGGCTACTAACTACACCAATGATTTTAGGGATTGGGTAGGTTATATTTATAGGAAGTGTGGCTGAATTTGCGTGGAGGGAGAGTGGAAAACCCTCCCGACCGAGATACGAGCCTCGATCTCCCCGTCATTGGCAGTCTCTACTGCGATAGTAGCGCCTTAGACCATGCATCCACCGGAGTGTTTTTTTTTAAGGTGGAGTAAATACACCGATAATGCAAACTCTTGAGGAATAGGATCTAAGATACGCGTGAGAATAGCCACGAAACTTTCTCTAAACTTAAAAAAAACAACACCACACAGAGAGCTGACGTCATAGACGCAGGCACGCGAAAAATCAACGCTCACAAGGTGAGGGGGAGGAGACACGTGGTTATTTTAAATTCCTCTCGCGGTAAACAAAATGGTGTAGTACAATATTTCCGTTAAAAGGGCGCGCTGATGATTGTGTGTTGTCTTCGGTAGGAGAAGAAAATAAAAATAAATAATCAGTCGTGAGACATCCGGCGTTTGGATCAAATCCATTAAACAAACAAACACTTCTCACTAGGTTTTGTTTTCCGTTACTTTTTTTTTAATTTAAAAAAAGAACACTTTCACCGCGGCCCACGGTAAACGCACGAGAGAAAGACAAGTCGACTCATTTTGCTTTCTTTCTGATCAAGTATCTGAAACGACTAAGTAGTGTTGTTCTCATCTTTGCCGGTTGCAGCCGCGAGGAAAATGGCATTGTTGTGGTCGGTGGTGAGTTTGGTCGGCATTGTTGTCGGGTACGTTCTGTCGGCGGAGTCACCTTTCAAACAAGACGAGAATGCGGTATTGTTGGACAAAAGGCGTGAGTATCTATCTATTTATTTATCTATCTATCTTTGAAAGAGAAGACTGTTGTAAAAAAAAATAATTAAATCGTGTTTGTTTATATACTCCGAAAAAAATAAAAAAAAATTCTAAGATTTATAAACATTATTAAATATATTTTTATAAAAATAGATACAATGAAAAAATAAATGGTACGGAACTCCACACGAAATTTCTCGCTTTTTTATATTTTTTTAGAAATGGAGATATCTACTCAAAATTCGTAATATAATATACACCAGCAAACCCGAGAAAAAATTGCGCTATACTTACGTAAAACATTTTTTATTCGTGGTTTTAAATTTCATTATTTTATTTTTAAAGAATTAACGTCTTCATTTGTATATTTAGATCAATACAAAATATCAATATTGGGTCTCCAAGGGTCAACACTTCGTGTTAAAAGTTTTACTTCCGGTTAAAATTTTCGTCATTTTACTAGGGGATATCTTATGGTTATTGCATTGCTATTACATTTCTCTTTTATAAATTTTGACCAATAAAATAGGTAAATATTGACTATTGAATCTAAACTGATAGAGATAGATCATTGTTGTACAAACATTTCTCCTAAGAGGTTGAAAAGAAAGAGAACATACAGTTTTGAGCATTTCTTACTCTATGGCATTAAAGAATTATTGGGTTAAAACTTAAATAGTATCTCTTTACAACTAAAGCTCACAAAATTGTATTAATATATTTGCCAATATCTCAGAAACTGTTGGTTTTATAAAAATATATTTCATATAAAAGTTTTTATTTTTAATAGTACTACAATTTTGCAATGATAAGTTATTTATTATCTCAAATAGTTGCAGAACTACGGAAATTTCCGCTTCTGTAAAGTACCCTAAAAGTCATTTTCATGGTAAAATGAAAATAGCCAGATTATTTAATCTTAATCAATGCCTAGATACGAATTTAATAAAAATGGTTATAACTGATTTTGAGAAAATTGATTATTTCTCTTTTCACTTTTTACTAAAATACTCTTAAATTTGGGGTTAAAAAGACACACAGACAAACGACATTGCAAAGACCACTTTTTAAGGTTCGGGGGGGTCATGAGACGTCGACATCCATCAACATTTCAGGTTAGATTCTTTTTAAGGTCGCAATACTTTAGCTTGAGTGTTCGAAAAGATAACAAAAAAACGTATATTTTTGCGTATAGCTTAAAAATGATTGGTTTTACAAAAAATTATTGCGAATGAAATATTTGTATTATAAATATATCTACATATCTACAATTAAAAGTAAATTCATATCTCAAGTAGTTTCGAAGATATGATAAAAAGTCAGAATTTACGCATCATACAGGAACCCTTAAAGTCATTTTGCCGAAATATTGAGAGTAGCCATTTTGTTAGGAATATTTATAAATGTTTTGAAATTAAATTTAATCAAAATTGCTAGCCAACTTGAGTAACTAAGCCAAGGCCGTAGCCAGCCAATAATTTCGGGGGTGGGGGTTTACATCCCCCAATTGCTGGAAGTTAGAAAAAATTCTAAATGATAAACAGTTCTAGAAGCTCTCTGAAGTGCTTTTTATGGTAATAGCACAGCCCCCTAATTCGTATTTATATCTTAATTTTGATATTGTTTGCACCATAAATAAAGCCATATATATTTTGTTTATAAAATTTCGAAGGTGGTTTGAACCCCCACCCCACCCCCCTTTGACTACGGCCTTAAACTAAGCTCTCTGTACAATTTACTATAGAAGATATTTCCTTCCAATGTTTGTTGATTTATGAATTTTGGAAACTTTTGAAGACAGTTGAGAAATTTAGAATGTGTGTCTACAAGTGTCTACGGTAAATAACTTTCATAATCGAAAGTACTATGGTATATTCCATTCACGGTAGGAATTACTCTCTGAAAGGTCTTTTTTCCTACCAATATCCTACTATATAGTAGATTTATGGTAGGAAAAAAGGCCTTTCATAAGTCAATTCCTACGGTGAATGGAATATACAAAGTAATAATTCTATAATTTACCATCTCAAGACCACAATTCTCCTGTGCTAAGAAAAAATATCTAAATTCTTTCCGTCCTTAATTCTAACCTAATCAAAACAACGATTACAACCAAGAATATTATGTAAACAATACCCACCCTCTCGCAATAAACATATAATTTACATCCTGACTGAAGTAAAAATATCTGGTGAAATTGTACAGAAAGTATTGGTGGATATTGGAAAGTCATGGGCGGAAGTGGGGACAGAAACATGTTATGGTGTCAAGTAGCAACTAAAAATAAACAGGTTTATATGTGAATACAAGGAGAAATATAATTATTACAACATACTCCTGATCATAATAGGTTCCGTTTTATCCGCGGTAACACCATCTTTCTCGAGAATTGTCTAGAAAAATACTTTATTTTACAGAGACCGCTCGTACTGTAAATTCATCAGCGCTAGTTTTTTTTTTTTTAAATAAATTCTGTTTGTTTTGTTTATTGTCTACTAGCAAACCGGCACAGCATTTTCCCGTGATCCACTGGGATATAAGAATTTAAATTCCCCCCCCCTTCCCCCCCCCCTCCCCCCCCATGGTGACCGATTTCAAATGGAAACATTATCTATGAAACTGAATTTTAAACCAGATTAAAAAATAGCCTAACTAAAAATGTAGTTAAAAAAATTTAAAATCTGGCTTCAAGGTGCATTCGGAACCCCTTCCGTCCACCCATATTAAAAATTTCAGATCTCTGCGTGCCGTAGATTTGGCTAGGCATAGCATACAATCGAACAAAAAAACCACAGAAAAACACTTTATTATTATAGATTAACTTCATTTTTAACTGTCCTTTAACTAAAAACTTCCCTTCTCTGATAATTTGTTCTCGTGTTATTCCATTCAATCCTAGTTCTCGGTAATCCGAGCTAGTCTACTTTATCCCATCCTATCCAACCCGAGAATCCGAGCTAGTCTACTTTATCCCATCCTATCCAACTCGAGAACTATCGAGAATCTACTGTATTTAACTTCAGGTAAAGTCATAAAGTCGTGAGATTTCCTTCCTCCTTCAGGAGTCACACAGCACACATTTGAAACGTGAGTAAATTAATTATTTATTAAAGATAAAACTACCGAAATATACCACAGCCTTTCATTCGATTATTTTTTTAAATTTATTGTAGAAATAAATGTCGTACGATATGATTACAGTAAGGGAAATTTAATAATCATTCGTATAATTTAATATGATAAGTTAATGGCTTCCATTGGTTGAAAAGAACAGTTGCTAAAACTTGTTTCATTGTTTCAAAATAAACCAGCTGATCCATCTTGTAAATGTTCCATACTTACTTACTCACGCTGTGGCATTAGAAATGCCTAAAGTCCTAAATTAACCTGAATAAGATAGGATGTAATGAGGTGGACTTTTTATTTGTAACAGTTACCTTTTATAATATTCTTATTTTTATACATAATTATGTAAAGTTTGAAAATTATAAAAATCTAAATAATTCCCCACATGCCTTTTTTTTAAATTGTTCGCTATTTTTTCTAATTTTTATCTAAGACTGCTCAATAACTGACACTATAGTAGGGCGTGTGTCAAAGGTGCCGCTATAATAGGGAGTGTGTCAAAGGTGCCGCTATAATAGGCGTATCAAAAGAAGCTACCCAGTAAAAAGGTTGAAAAAACTTTTTAGACAATTGTTGAATCCTCAAAGGATCCTCTAAAAGAAAACGTGATCCCAAGTACTCCGGAGTCCATAGCACTGATTGTTTGTCTAACCAACGGAAACGTGATCCCAAGTACTCCGGAGTCCATAGCACTGGTTGTTTGTCCAACCAACGGAAACGTGGTCCCAAGTACTCCGGAGTCCATAGCACTGGTTGTTTGTCCAACCAACGGAAACGTTAGCTAGTACAAAATGACCCATCCTATTATTTCACAGACCACGTGTTTTGTTGGTCAAGTGAAGGAAGGTTTCATAAGAATCGGATGTCCTTGGATCACCCGAAGGAGACGCTTTGTGTAGTCTTGAGAATACTAACTCTCCTTATTAAGGTTAACGTTTGTGACGTGACCAAATACCGCAGGCAGAGCGCGTCTCTCGAACAAAGAACTCCTCTGGTTCAAATCCCGACCGGGAGCTCAAGTTCCTAATTAATTACTCAGCTTCTTGAATTATATTTGAAAGAAGGTACAGACAGTAAAGGTGGATAGAAACATATAAAAGGGAGACAAACACAAGATGGCTTTTACAATGAAAAGAACACAATTCACACTTTACACTGCTGCCACTGGACAAAGAGGTAATGGCTGCCTCTTGAAGAAAATAGATCACTACCGCCCAATCGCCCGACCTAGGTTTCATTCTATCGGAACCTATCAGGGAGGGAGTATGAGACAAGCGACGCAACTTCTTAAAAGAGGAAATCAAAAAACACAAAGGAGAGAAAAGGAAAATTATTGAAGAATGATAATACACTTAGAAAGGAAAATTTAAAAGAATAACATAGAGACAAACGTCATATCTTGTGATAGCATGTCATATCGTGTCATATCTTGTGATATCATGTCATATCGTGTGATAGCATGTCATATCGTGTCATATCTTGTGATTAGCGTGTCATAGCATGTCAGAATTAAATATTTTTTTATTTATTTTACAACCAACATAGGTAACATTTACTAAATTATTAGTGTTATTTTAAAATCATCTATCAAAACTGATAGCTGCAATTGATATTATTTGACGTATGAATCTATAGCAAATGTTTTAGTAACTTTTATAAAGACTGTCCAAAGAAATATTTCCAAGTTACATCAGGTTGTAGAGAGAGATAACTTTATGACTGTTGCATCATGGGTTGTGTATCACAGCACTGTTATACAACAGGATAATACCTTCATCCAACACTTTCTATACACACGAGTGTGCTGTGGCGACCAAACTGAGTACCGCGCGCAAGTAGTGCTTTATGTTTAGCTTGGAGCACCGCGTCTTACCACCCATCCCCGTCATATTCATGTCTATACTGAGGAATGAGGAATCTACAGGAATGGTACCCGCACTAGAGTGTAGGAAGAGAGGGACATATATTCATACCATTGAGGTAGACATTAAGAAGGTAATACAAGGAGTAGATGTACCCGCATTTGCGTGGAAGAAGAGTGGTAAAACAGTTAAGGGAAGGGCTGGTCGAGCCTCAGTAACCCGTCAATCAAGTCTTTCGTAAAAGAGAGGATTCCGTTAGATCGTGGGATCATTGCAGTGGGTACATCTGAAATCGAACCCGGTGCCTCTACAAAAAAAAGGTTGAGAGGGAGGGGTGGAACGTACATGGGGGGAGGGGTGTGTGTGACAAAATCCTCCTGTTCTTCTCGACGACGGATTTAGGGTGACTTTCTTCCTTCGCAGCCCGTAGATCGTGAGGCGAGAAAACAAAGCCGGTCAAATAATGCAGCTGTGTGACGTCATAAATACGCACTCGAAAACCGCGCAAACCCGTTTAGCGAAGATCTGGGGAAACACTTTCTAGGAACCTTCCTCTCTCCCCCCTCTCCTCTCTCTTTCTCCCGAGAAGGCGAGTCTTCAGGATTGATGGAAACATTGTAGGCTTCAAGTGAACATTTTTTTATTGTCATTTTGGGAATGCCAGGCCTCCACCGTGGTTCGGATTCCACGTTAAACTGTAGGTCCTCCATTTCATCTCACATTCACCCTACCATTACACATTAGCGTAAGTGCGTATAACCCGAACGGGTAGTAAGACGCGGTGCTAATAATAATAATAATAATAATAATAATAATAATAATAATAATAATTTATTGTCATTTTCTGGGACTGCTGTTCTAAAATCACTGTTTTAAACCGCAGAAACTACCTAAAAGTACTCCGCCACGTCACTAGTCTGTCACATAATATGTCAGAGACTTTTCAAAGTAGATCCCGCCTGCCTTATTTTGGTCCAGCAGCCAGTATCTGGGGAGCAAACGCCTCTCTCCTCTAACCTATCATGGCCGTGTCCTCTCCGAGCGTAGCCACGCACGTAAACGCGCGCAGCGAGAAATGTAGGGGCCGATAACCCTTCCTGTCTGTCATCGGTCCCTGTAATCACCGGACAGTTAGGAACCCCCTCCGTCCAGCCTTGGCCAAAGTTCCATCAGCGGGAAGAGTTGGCTCCGCCTTTAGTGAGTGCTGGGAGCAAACGTAACGTAGTTAAGACACAACCTAGGTATCGCTCTTACTCAAAAAGGGCTTTAACCCAAGTAATTCACCCTAAAGAGGGATTTGAGCCTAAGTCACCTTGTTTAGGCCCCCGGAGGAAGTCAGGCGCCTATCCTTAAGAATCACCCTTAAATAATGCTTTGAATCTAAGTTGCCTAGTGGGTGAATCATGGGGGTGGCTTGAATGTCTTTTCCGGAAGTCTTGTTCTATCTACACTGGATATAATCTCTGAGGGAACAGTGTGGTTTCTATTAGAGTAACAGCGTTGTCATTTTCTCTTTTTCGTGTGGGTCAATCTCATCTTTAATATAAGACAAATTTGGCAACGCTGGTTAGTCGAGTTTGCCAGTAGCTCCTTTTTACCCCCAGCACACCACCTTCGGATATAGCTGAGAGCGAGGAGATTTGGCAACAGTTGACTGAGAGAGAGCATCAGACCTGCAGTTCCCTCAGCAATGTTATTGGGTGTATCAACCTCAATAAATTCCATACAGATTATCTTAACAGAGAGTCAGTTATAACTTGTAGGGCGCATAAAATTACGTGATGGACCATAATTCTTCCGAGGCTACCCTATAGTAATTTTCATGATATTGGACAGTAGGGGTGTGCGAAATTAAATTTTTAAATTCGAAGTACTGTCAAATCGAAGCATGAAACGTACCAAGCAAAGTCGAGCTAATAGCCCAGGAACTGATATGCCAGAGCCCGGATTTTGATGACATGTCTTTTTTATATGTTTTTTCGTCACAGACAATGCTCATTTGTACATAAACTCTGTTCATGATTTGTTTGATGTATAAATAGATACTTTTTTTTTTGTCATATTGGAATTTAATGTGATATTTTCTTGGTTTGCGTCATTTTTGAGTAATATTTTTCAGGCATTTTTCAGGCATTTTTAGGCATCTTTGAGTTACTTTAAAGCATTCTTGTTAAATAATTATATGTTTAGCTACTATCGATATTTTATAAATGCATCTTTTTTAAAGCACATTTCTTGGAATGAGAATATAATGTAGGCCATGATCTTTGTATCTTCTTTACTTGTCTGGTTGTAAAATACACATTCCTGTTTAGACTGCAACTAGACTGGAGAAGGTAGCTATTACTTCTGAAGCTGGTATTACACATTCCTGGTGAGACTGTAACTAGACTGGAGAGGGTAGCTATTACTTCTGAAGGAGGTATTACACATTCCTGGTGAGACTGTAACTAGACTGGAGAGGGTAGCTATTACTTCTGAAGGAGGTATTACACATTCCTGGTGAGACTGTAACTAGACTGGAGAGGGTAGCTATTACTTCTGAAGGAGGTATTACACATTCCTGGTGAGACTGTAACTAGACTGGAGAGGGTAGCTATTACTTCTGAAGGAGGTATTACACATTCCTGGTGAGACTGTAACTAGACTGGAGAGGGTAGCTATTACTTCTGAAGGAGGTATTACACATTCCTGGTGAGACTGTAACTAGACTGGAGAGGGTAGCTATTACTTCTGAAGGAGGTATTACACATTCCTGGTGAGACTGTAACTAGACTGGAGAGGGTAGCTATTACTTCTGAAGGAGGTATTACACATTCCTGGTGAGACTGTAACTAGACTGGAGAGGGTAGCTATTACTTCTGAAGGAGGTATTACACATTCCTGGTGAGACTGTAACTAGACTGGAGAGGGTAGCTATTACTTCTGAAGGAGGTATTACACATTCCTGGTGAGACTGTAACTAGACTGGAGAGGGTAGCTATTACTTCTGAAGGAGGTATTACACATTCCTGGTGAGACTGTAACTAGACTGGAGAGGGTAGCTATTACTTCTGAAGGAGGTATTACACATTCCTGGTGAGACTGTAACTAGACTGGAGAGGGTAGCTATTACTTCTGAAGGAGGTATTACACATCCCTGGTGAGACTGTAACTAGACTGGAGAGGGTAGCTATTACTTCTGAAGGAGGTATTACACACTCCTGGTGAGACTGTAACTAGACTGGAGAGGGTTGTGTTGGGAGGGGGTAGCTATTATTTATCAGGCAGATATTTGTAAATCAATGTTATATTTATCAGAACAAGAGTTTAGTTGGAGAAGGCTTTTCATTGCATTTTACATTCGTGAAGTTTGTGTTTTATTTATTCGTGTGCTTTTATAAATATTTTTTGTTCATATTTCTAAGTTTTCTTTGACATTAAAAAAAATTAGGTCATTTTATAGGTATATTTTTGATCATTTTTAAGTAATCAAAATCCAGGCCCTGCTGATAAAGAATAAAATACTATAATATTTTATAATGGTTTAGGACGGGTTTGAAGCCCCCTCTTAATTGACCCTGTTTACCACCCCCGGAGTAACGTGAGGGTTGTTTGTTCCAGCCGAATGGCTCCTAACTTGCCGCCGAGAAGACCCGGAGATAAGCGAGTGCATCAGGAGGTTATTCGAGCACATGTTTCCAGTGCTAGCTGTGGGTGAGTCGAGAACCTCTATAATAATATCGACTCTGGTCTGTTGATTCTTTTTAACCTCGAGAAAAAAAATACTGGCTAAGGGCCAGTTTCATAGTCAAATTTAGTACGCCTCAAGTGCGGCGCTACACTAAGTTCATGACGACACCTACCTAAACCAGGATGGAATGGGCCAGTTTCCTATGAGAGAACGGCCCATTCCATTCAAGCTTAGGTAGGAGGTGTCGTCTTGTATTTAGTGTAGCGCCGCACTTGAGACGTACTAAACTTGACTATGAAACTGGCCCAATCGTCTATTTACCCTTGCCAACCATGAGAAAAAAGATCGACTCAAGTTTATTTTACCTGTAATCTATGGCTTACTCCCCATCCGGTTTCTCCCTCTCTCTGGTTCCTATAATCCAATCCTCGAGGTTGATCACACCCCTGATGATCATATTATCGCTAGGTGTTCTGTCTTACGACAGGTTCATTCCTTTTGTCAGTGAACTTAGACCTCCAATGCACCCTGTCCTCTGCCTCCTCCTTCAGCTCCCAGAATGTTCTTCTTTCCTAAGATCCTCTTTCCCTCAACCTTTTATTCTATGATGTTATGCAGAAGACAGTTCCTTCTAAGGATGTGTCAAATCCAGTTTGCTTTTTTTGCCGAAGAATCACATCAAAAAATGTTATCTTCTTCTCACTTACCCTTCTTAGGACTTGTTTATGTGCCCCCCCTCCCCCCTGTCTATCCACATTATCTTCTCAAGTCTTTTCCAGCATCAAATTTCAAAGCTCTACAAGTATTTTTTTCCATCTTCCTGAGAGTCCAAGTTTCTGCTCCAAATGTATTATTTCATCAGTTTCCTCCTCAGTTCCAAACTCAACTTGCAGTAACCTCTTCTTGTTGAACGTTTCCTTGACCATGGCGATCCTCCACCTAATTTCCTTGGTGCACTAGGCATCCTCTGTCAGCAGACTTCCTAGGTACTTAAACTTCCCCATGTTTTCCAACTCCTGGTTAACAATTTTGATCAATTATCTTGTGAATGTGGGGAATGCCAGGCCTCCACCGTGGTTCGGATTCCACGTTAAACTGTAGGTCCTCCATTTCATCTCACAATCACCCTATCATTACACATTAGTGTAAGTGCGTATAACCCGAACGGGTAGTAAGACGCGGTGCTAATAATAATAATATTATTAATAATAATAATATAACCTCTTGAGACGACATAGAACTCTAATCATAATGTATATATTACAAACAAGTCCCATTAATTCTCTAGTAGGACTTTGTTAGAAGGGAACTTTTAGATATTCCCGTACTATATTCTGTTGTTTGTTGTTTAGGTATCCCGGAGATAGGAGTGAAGAGGTTCGAACCCCTGTACATCAAGAAACTGGCCCTGACCAAGGGGCATGGTGCCGTCGTCATATCTGGGAGTTTCACAGATATCCTCGCTCACGGGCCCAGTAACGCCACCACCAAATATGCTCTGTGAGTGGTCGAAAACATCGTACAATGTTTCTACTACACTGGATATGATCTCGGAGCGAGCTGCACGGTTACTATTGGGGAAACAGCGTTGCCACTCTTTCGTTTTTGTGTGGTCAATCTCCCCTCAAATATAAGACAAGTTTGGCAACGCTGGTTAGTCGATGTTGCCAAAGGTTCCTTCTTACCCCAGCATGCCACCTTCAGGAATATCGGAGAGCCAGGAGATTTGGCGACAGTTAACTGAGAGAGAGAGCGAGACCTGCAGCTCAGATATGATATTGGGTGTAACGCAAGCTGCCAAGCGATTCATTCCTAACAGCGTCCAGAATAATGTATAATAGTTTATATTTTAGAATACTTCCTCTTTGGCAGACGATTAAGATTTTGAAGGAAAGAGCATGTTATTATTATTATTATTATTATCATTATCATCATCATCTAAGGTATTTAACTTGTACTTTCTGATCCGGCTGAATATAAAGGCACGTGGTTTACAAAATAACTCAAATATAGGACAAACACCACACCCAGCCCCCCAGCTGGAAATGTGTCAGTGTGAAATAGGAAGCCCACATTTCAAACATGATACAATATTTTGTGTGTGTGTGCTCACCCCGAGTATTGAATCCAGGACACATATTTCAGTAGGCAGACACGTTATCGACTGAGAGATAAAAGGGTCGACAAGTATTTAACGAAAGTGAAGAATGTATATATAATACTTTTGGTTGAAATAAATTGCAATCATGGTTTTAATTTTGGCCTTTTTTTGTGTGTGTATAGAATTTGTAAATACAGTCGAAACTCTCTAGTCCTAGACCCTTTGGATCTGATGAGTACCGGACCACAGAATTCTACTCCTAAGAACCCTCTACCCCTTATGCCTAGGCTTTGGGCTTGCCTTATCACTCTGCATATTTATGTCATACAAGGTGTAATAGAGCTTGGAACAGGAACTAGTACACCACCTTTCACATATCTTCGTCTTATGGAAGACTAAGGGATAAAATATATCCAGAAAACAGGACAAAGCACTCGGTTGCATGTAGAAACAGCTTTGGTGCCTTTGTATCGCTAAAAGCACCACCCTCTGGTGGCCGTCCCTCAACTCAATGGCGGAAGACTCCAAATGTACCGTACCCCCGAATGGCGGACCAAAGAGTTTCAACTGTAACAATATATCGCCGGTGTAGAGGTAAAAACTCATTAAGTGCAATTTTGCTTAAAATGAGTTTATGTGTCTATATGTCAAAATTTCAAAATCTATAAGAAGAACAAGTCGTTAAGTGCGTAAACTTACATCTATCTAATTTTAAAAAAATTTAAAAAAATCATCAATTACAACAATGTAAGTAAGATCGATCCTTTGCCAGGAAAAAGCCATCATTCACTTAGTGAGGCTTGAAAATTGAAAATGCTAATTAGTGAGTTTTTACCTCTAAGCTGACGATATTTGCGTTCGAGCCGAGTGTGGTTCTCGTGCACTCTGACCTTGATCCTCAGTCCTGTCTCTCACAAGGTCCTTGTTTGTCTGTCGCAGGTTCGACCTGAAGAACAGGATCTTCGAGCTCGGTATCGACATCCCCGAGATACTGGTGGAGTCCGAATACGACCTCTCCGGGAAGATCCTCATCCTGCCGCTCGTTGGGTCCGGAGAGGCAAGACTCCGCCTCTGTCAGTATATTCGCTGCCAGTTCTGGTTGCGTCAGTCTCAATAGCTCAGTGGATTGGCTGGACCTAACCCTCATTCTGTTAGGAGGGCGGCTCCGCGAGGCCTTTAACTAAAAACTACAAGGCGTCCGCTCACAAAAAGAGCCATACAGACCAAGCGGCCGCCGTCTTTCGGAGAAGATAGTGCCAAATTATGCGGGAAGAGGGTGTCATGTGGTCGACACAACGAACCCTCCGGCCGTTAATCTCGACTTTCCAGAACGGAGTTGCTATTTTTTCATTCGATTAGCTCCTAATTTTGTCCTCGCGAGGCTGAGTTGACCTCGTTTCAGACTCACTGCCTTACAAAGACATCTGGGATGACCGGGGATCGAACCCGTAACCTCTGGATCTGTGGCCAGGAGCTCTGACCACTCTGTCCAAAATACTGCTATACAGTAGGATATAATCAGGGAACACAGGCCCTCCGATTCCAGGGCAATACTTAGGGACGGGCTTGTTATTATTATTATTATTATTATTATTATTATTATTATTATTATTAGCACCGCGTCTTACTACCCGTTCGGGTTATACGCACTTACGCTAATGTGTAATGGTAGGGTGATTGTGAGATGAAATGGAGGACCTACAGTTTAACGTGGAATCCGAACCACGGTGGAGGCCTGGCATTCCCCACATTCACAAGATGTCTTGTCAGAGGTGAAGGAAGGGTTTGGTAATCAGATAAATCTGTGCCGGGACCGAGGATTGAACCCCGGCCGCCAGCACAGTAGTCTGACACCTTACACCTAGACTGCCAGGTCACCGACGGGATTGTTAAACTCGTATCATCGCAAGGGATACGTGGAAAATTAAAAAATACTGAGAGGGCCAAGTTTAGAAAGAATTAAATATTGTCAATAACTTAATTAGAAATAAATCCAACTCAGCGCCTTGATATTACAATAAGACAAGAGTAGGCCCCTATTTAAAACAATATGGCTACAACTTGGTATCTGAGTTTTCATAACGTTCCCCAAACGAGTTTTTGGAATTATCTCTCTAAACCTAAAATTTGGAATAGTTTACTTTATGGTAAAAAAGAGATATCGATTTTGTCGAAATCGGCTCTAACCTTTTTAATTAAATTTCGTACGAGGATTTGATTGTTAAGCTCTTTGGGCGAACAAAGATGTCCCTTTTTTTCTCTCTCGATGTTTCTGTAACAGTGTATACATATTTTTATCCTCTTTTGAAGGAGTTTCCCTTGTAACAGTGAATATTATTTTATTTCACAAATCTTACGAGTTGTTAGTAACTGTCCCTACAGTAGCCCCATGGCTTCTTTGGTGTTGTCTGACAGTTCACAGCTGACTTCTGACAGTCAACATTTAGGTATATACCTAAATCTTGACCGTCAGAAGTGACAGCTGCTAAACACATGTTTCTAATTCGGCGTAGGGATACGTAATTTGGTCTGGTAACTATTTAAAGCTGTCAGTCAGCACCAAAGAAGCCATGGGGCTACTATAGTTTAAGATAAAAGAGAGAGTAGCTATTTGCGGTACGTCGTAACATTTATTTTATGAAGCAGTTTCACACTTTACATCCACTCCAATGCGGGTACAATTCCTCTGAATTAAACATTCCTCATACCCGCTTCGGTGGCCACATGGTCTAAGGCGCTACTCTCGTGCTAGACCAGACTGGTGAAGACAGGAAGATCGAGGTTCTAAATGGCTTTTCCGCTCTCCTTCCACGCAAATGCGGGTGTACTTCCTCTAAAGTAAGCCTTACTAATCCCTAGCACATTAGTGTAATTAGTACATAGGCGTATAAACCGAACGGGTAGTAAGATGCGGTGGCAAGAAACACAAGTCCTCCTGAGCTGAACCTACCTGTGGTGAGATTCTCTCGACAGGAATCCCCACCTGTAGTGAGATTCTCTCGACAGGAATCCCCACCTGTAGTGAGGTTCTCTCGACAGGAATCCCCCACCTGTAGTGAGATTCTCTCGGCAGGAATCCCCACCTGTAGTGACATTCTCTCGGCAGGAATCCCCCACCTGTAGTGAGATTCTCTCGATAGGAATCCCCCACCTGTGGTGAGATTCTCTCGACAGGAATCCCCACCTGTTGTGAGATTCTATCGATAGGAATCCCCACCTATTGTGAGATTCTCTTGACAGGAATCCCCACCTGTAGTGAGATTCTCTCGACAGGAATCCCCACCTGTTGTGAGATTCTCTCGACAGGAATCCCTACCTGTTGTGAGATTCTATCGATAGGAATCCCCACCTGTTGTGAGATTCTCTTGACAGGAATCCCCACCTGTAGTGAGATTCTCTCGACAGGAATCCCCACCTGTATTGAGATTCTCTCGACAGGAATCCCCACCTGTAGTGAGATTCTCTCGACAGGAATCCCCACCTGTAGTGAGATTCTCTCTATAGGAATCCCCCACCTGTGGTGAGATTCTCTCGACAGGAATCCCCCACCTGTAGTGAGATTCTCTCGATAAGAATCCCCCACCTGTAGTGAGATTCTCTTGATAAGAATCCCCCACCTGTAGTGAGATTCTCTCGACAGGAATCCCCCACCTGTAGTGAGATTCTCTCGACAGGAATCCCCCACCTGTAGTGAGATTCTCTCGACAGGAATCCTCAACTTTTGACTCCTCAAGTGAAAATGACCTCTCTCTGTCCGTATCTCAGCGAACGTGACGACCAAGGTCCGCTGCGACCTGGAGTTCCCCAAAGTGAACGGGCGGGAGATCATGTACCTGAAGACGATGCAGGTGGAATTCCTGGTGAGAGGACTACACGTCTACCTGGGGAACCTCTTCAACGGCAACAAAGTCCTAGGTAGGAGAGGCGCCAGCTGTTCTCACTTGCTCCGTGGCATTAGAAACTCTACTGTTCACTGCCTCACTCACAAAAGTGCTCCACCTACATTGATTTAGAGCTAGTTCTACCCAGTCCACCTCATTACACTCTGTCCCTATCTTGAGCTAGTTATATCCAGTCCACCTCATTACACCCTATCCCTATCTTTAGCTAGTTCTATCCAGTCCACCTTATTACAACCTATCATTATCTTGAGCTAGTTCTATCCAGTCCACCCCATTACACACTATCTCTATCTTGAGTTAGTTCTATCCAGTCCACCCCATTACACCCTATCCCTATCTTGAGCTAGTTCTACCCAGTCCACCTCATTACACTCTGTCCCTATCTTGAGCTAGTTATATCCAGTACACCTCATTACACCCTATCCCTATCTTGAGCTAGTTCTATCCAGTCCATCTCATTACACCCTATCCTTATCTTGAGCTAGTTATATCCAGTCCACCTCATTACACCTTATCCCTAACCCATGTTTCCACTGCGTCGCCTATGTCCACGCCTCTATCTCTCTCACAGATCTCTCTCGGGTTATTTTTCCACTTGCCTCTAGCGCAATCTCCTGGTATTTAAAGCTTCCCGCCATACTCAACTGCTCCCCTTCTAATGTCACACCAGTCGTGAACCTGTTTCTCTCCCTTCTCGTAATCAGCATCTCAATCTTCCTCGCATTAAATCTCATTCGATACCTATCCACAGCTTCATCCCGCGCATCCGACTGCTCCCGAACTGCTTTCTTCTCGTGCCATCGGTCCATCCGCAAACGATATCGCTTTCATACTTCCCCGCCCGATTCTTTCTACCTGCTTCCTTCATCATTCCGTCCACCACCATCGTGAACTATTAGTATTTAGAGTCCACGTCCTTACTTCAAACCCTTTCTCAACACAAAACCACTCTGTCCCCTCCCACTTTCACATAGCTCACACTCCCGTTACACGTATTCCTCATTCACCTTACTGTCTCATCCCTCGCTCCTTTCTTCTTCGGCGCTTCCCATACTCTACATCTACACCAAAATGTCATACACTTTTTTCCAACATCCAGGTCCTTTTCATACTCATAGTGTAACTCTTGCAGCTGCCTTACCGCAGATATGAAATCTACTATGGATCTTCTTGTCCTCAATCCTCCTACCACTCCTCCCGTATTTCTTTTATTCGGTATCTTTTCATACAGCTACGCACAGTAGTTCATCAGGGTGACTTCCCTCTAATTTCCATACTTATTCCCGTCTCCTTTCTTGATGATAGGTACTATCAAACCTTACTTCCAGTACTCTGGGGTCCTCTCCTCCTTCCCTATTACTCTGATCACTCGACACACCCACTATAGTCCCTCTCCTCCTTCCCTATTACTCTGATCACTCGACACACCCACTATAGTCCCTCTCCTCCTTCCCTATTACTCTGATCACTCGACACATCCACTATAGTCCCTTTTCTCCTGCTGCTCTCACCACCTCAACTCTCACTTCATCCCATCTCCCATCTCTTCATGACCTCCAATGCCTCTTCCACCTCCCTCCAGATTAGACCCCTCACATTTCTTTGGCTAATGCTTGTTTCGTATTCTCCTTCTTCCTCCTCCGTGTTTGTGCCAACATTCAGCAGTTATTGATACTCTCGCCAAATGTCCTTGAGTTCCTCCTTTTCTACCGCGACATTCCCATTCTTGTCCATAATTCCTCCCTACTTCTTCTTTTACATCTGAATATTCCGTACGTGACTTTATTACTACCCACACTGTTCTCCTCCATTATTTGCATACTCTTCCCCATCCAACCTTTCTTTTCTCCCTTCTCTACCTTCTTTATTTCCTTCTTTTTGGTCTTATATTCCTCCTTGTCCTCCACTGGCCTCTTTTGGGACCACTCTCTAAAGGCCCTGTTTTTCTCTGCTACCACTTCTTTTCTTCTAGAGTTCCAGCACGGTGTTTCCTGCTATCTTCTCTTTCCGCTGGTTCTACCACACACCTTTTTGCCTGCTTCCGCCAACGCTGCCCTGGATATTCCGCCTTCTAGCTCTCATGTACTGGGTTCATATCTTGGTATCTGGTGCCTTATTATTCTCTGTAACTCTGTCTTGTGTTCTTCCTCTTTCAAATTCCATACTTTTAACCTCCTCCTTTGATTTTCTGATGTTATCTTCTCTTTCCTTCATATTAGGGTTACTACCAACGACTAATAACCACTGTCCAGAGACTCACATGGTATTACCCTTACATCTATTACACTTTACCTTATGTGTGTCCCTCTTCTCAAACCACGTATCCCCTATCATCAACATATCCCTCTTGGACAACTCTAGCAAACTTTTCTCCCTCCTCATCCCCGCTTCCCCATCCAGCAGCTCCTAGCACTTCCTCATATACACTCCATTCTTTCCCAAAATGTTTAATCAAAGTCGCCTATGACTATTTTGCCCCTCTCAGTTGCTTCTGCAGTTCTGTAAATTCCTATTCCTCCTTCACTGGGGGAGGTAGAGTTGCACCACCTCCACTGCATTATTCTTCAGTCTTATTTTCACCTTCAACATCCTGTCATTTATTCCTTCCCTCACCACTAATCCCAATCAATTTTTTCTTACTTTCTCATTTTCAATCCAATACAACTTAAAACCATTCCTCAAATCCTTCTTTCATCCCTCTTTAGATTCTGTTTCTGATAGTCTTCCTCTTTCCCGTTATTTCCACCGACTCCTCCGCTCTACCCGGTAACGTTCTTCTGTTAAACGTACCAATCCGCAGTCCATTTTTTCTTCGCCGGGTCGATGTCCCTTAAACCCACCCTTTCCGAGGATTTTTGTTCCAATTTTTGAAATCCAGTTGTATAACCACTGCTAGGCCTATCATAGCTTCACCAGAGTCCCATTAGCTCCTGCCTGAGCCGTCACAGCTACCGAAGCGATCACAGGCCACACGTGGTTCCCATTGTACATCACCCCCGCAGGAAATCCCCTACTTCCTACCTTTGCCCATTTTCCCTTACTTGGACGAGGAGTTGGTCTTTTGGGGGACTGTATAAGTAGAGAGTGTAACATTACCTTTAGTTTTTAAACTATCCACTATGTAATTGAAAGGTTTAGAGCACAAAAAACAAAGCACATTATATTATTGTATGTTGACATATTTGTATTTTTTTTTTATCCAGGCTTACGTTTTTTATTATGTCATTTAATCTTCATTCGGTGTTAAAATATTGTTCAGTAGCTGATAAAAAAAAACGATCGTATGTTAAAATATATCAAATCGAGCTAAATTTCCAAATATATTAGTTATATATTCAATTTTTCTTCCTTCTTTGAAATATTTCCAAGATGTAAAGGTTATTTTAGCTGACGAATTTAAACCGGATGAGATTTAGATTCCTACTCCGACATTTCTAAGTTTCACACATTCCTACTCTAGGCCCCTAAGGGCTCTGTATTTCGACAGGGACGCTGCCTTTTGTAAAAAATAGAGTCCTCCGGCATTTTGTATCAACAGCTTCCTTTTTTTTTACTATCCTGAAACTTCATCTTCTATCCTTGTTCGAGGTCATCCATCGGTTGAATTCCTCATCTTCCTGGTCCCCTTCGCCCTTGCCTTCTATGATGTCACTCGATAAGACCTTTTTAGAGGGCGGTTTGAAAGGGAATACAACAGGTCAATGTGAAAGAAGCGTCTTAAGTTGCTTTGGGAATGTTGATAGGATGAGTTTGGGTCGAATGACGAAGCAAATATATGAAGGTAGAGTGTGTGGATCAAAAGGAAGTGGTATGCCATGTAAGACGTGGCTAAATGTTGTAGACAAAGTATGAAAAAGAGAAACATTAATAGTTTTAAGAATAAAAGAGCTTGTATGACTCGATGTATAGATGTTGTTGAAGAGAAGGGAGTATGCAAGGACAGAGAAGTGAGGATGGATTAAGTACGGAGTTGTTGTTTTTTGAGCCGTATGAACACAGTTTCTTACCTACTCTGTAAAGGAACGGTGTGATTAGACGTGTGTGTTCCCTTAGTGTGACCCATCCGGTTGATCTTTATTCGTAGAATCAGCTGCAGATTAGTTCTCATTTAATTAACTCTTCTTAGAGTGTCTTCATTAGTCATCCGATTTGTAATCTTTATTCTACTCCAGCCCCACGTCTCCTTCTTCCTCAGGGTCTACGTCTCCTTCTTCCTCAGGGTCCACGTCTCCTTCCTCAGGGTCCACGTCTCCTTCTTCCTCAGGGTCTACGTCTCCTTCCTCAGGGTCCACGTCTCCTTC
>CABFOV010006794.1:0-32357 GCA_902141375.1 Timema poppense | reverse complement strand
TTTGTCAGTTGTCTTATTGATATTAATTCGTCTGTGGTACGACCACTTGTTGATATGCTCACCTTTCTGCCACCGTCCACAGTTAATTTTGAATATTTGGAGTAAGATCCAAAATTAATCTTGTGTGTTCACACTTCGCTTAGCCACTCTCGATGTCAATATCCTCGCTCTTCTTGATGAGAGACACTAGTTCTATCGTAGAATATCCCTCGCACGATGTGAACCACTTGGAGTCTCTCGTGATCTTCCTTCGTTCATGTTCTCTCCAAGCCAAACAAGGAAATATATAGTGGTAGTCGAGATGCATGCCATTATGGAGAGAAGAGAGAAGTGGGGGGAGGGGTTGCTTCTCTACGTTGTTCTAGAAGGTCGTCTTTCTCAGCAGGGAAGCTAAGGACGGCCTTCAGTCTGATCGGAAACTCTGACCGGCCAAGTGCAATATTGTTTCGTGACTCAACCGCGCCACCATTCCAATGGCTTTTCGTCCGATGGGGTGGCACTCCTCCCAAGAAGAATCCATGACGTCGGTATGTAACAGACAATTATGTATTGCTTGACTAAAATATATGCGTCCATTTTAGTCTTTATTAGCAGCTTCAATCATGTCTTTTTTTTTGTTTTGGGGGGAAATGAAGCCGAACATATCTAGCCCGTAACACTTTTTATTCGATACTTAATTTAGAATGATAGTAACTAATTAGCCGTAAACACAGAGCATATTGACATTATTTTACTCTTAAAGATAAGAAATAAAGTAGATTCGTATCTTGACCTTATTTTGGTTACATCTTAAAGCTAGTTACATTTCATGTACACCTAATATATCAGTACATATATTTTTCAATCTTTTTTTACAAATATTTTTAATTATAATGTATATCAGTAATTTGTTGAAAACTATTTATTCAATATTTAAATATATATATATTTGTAAATATTTAGAAAATGCTATCATACAAATATAGATAGAGCTCATCCAATAGTTTAGCTTTTTTCTGACACATTGAACCAACCCGAAATTGAATATTCATAAATTTAGAATAGTTTTCAAGCCTGTCTATGACAGACTGAAAGTGTCAATATTACCCGAATTAATAAAATTGAACCTTCAATTCTGTTAGATGAATGAAGAATTATGTTTTGTTAGATGTTGTTAGGTTGTAAGGAATATACATATATGTATATATATATATAAGTAATTTAATTTTATAAAGTAAGAGTGGCTAAAGTGAGAGTAAACTAAATTAATTTAATTTGTTTTAAATAAATTAAAATATTTTAATATAGTCTAAACTATAGTTTGATTAATACTGTAAGGCTTTTTGGTAACAGTGTCCCCTGGTTTAACACTTAGCACACTTTAATCACTATGTTTTTTATATCTGTACCCTGGAATAAGCCACGTACATTACAATTGGCCAGATGAAAACTGGCTGAGGCAGATAAATGTCAACCTTACCTAAGGTTTGACAATGTAACCTATTAATAGTTATTGAGAAGGCTAGTTTAGCTAGAAACGGCCTTTGTCTCAAAATAAAAGGGATGTCAGGGACTACAGGGGCCAAATAAATTATTGGTATATAGCATACATTATTTTGAGATATTGATACAAACACGTTAAAGTTATTAAATGGATTTTTGATTTTCATCAAATTTGGTTACATTTAATGTGGTTTAATTTATTAGAGCTCGTTTAGTATTTAAGTTCCTGAAGATCATTATTATACTTGGTATTTTTAACTTCAATTTGTTAGGCATTATTCCTGAGAATGTCAAAGAGTTAAATACTCTACTGAATAGTTGCATTTTCCCCACTCATCCTCACAGTCAACTGAGTCTACACAGATATAAAATTTGGCCTCTTCTTCTAATATAATAATACCTCCTCATTTTGACTATAACCTTCATCAATGTGTAGACAGGGAAGAAACGTGTTAGAAAATTGTATATATTATTTGATCTCAGCCTTATTCTAAATATTTTGTGAGCTATTAAGCCCTGAGTCAATATTTCCTCTAGAATTTATATGGTATTTGCAATAAAGCTGTGACTGTTTTATAAGCTCTCCAACACCTAATTTAATCATCCCCTCCCTATAGCTACTTTCTATCACGCATACATCAGTTCATAAATTGAGAATGTTAAATTTCTTCATAGCTGTGAGTATTTAAATCTGGTCTGGATGATTAATTTACAATGATCATGTGGGATAACTTTAACTAGATAACCAAATTCCTTAAGCTTCCCACAAACAATAAAACTATTTAACCAAATGAGAAATGATTTTTAAGTATATTTTATAATAATTCATTGACTACATCTAGTGTATGGCTTGCAGCTATATTTGACTGATCCCATTTGGCATTTTGGCTTCTTTGATGAACGGCTTAATCATTCGTTGTGGGAGGATGTGTTGGAGGTCTATGTCCCTACTAAAGGTAAAGGTAATTTTCAGAGCAAGTAATATGTACGACCGCGTTCAAGAAGGTTAACTGCTATCCTTATAGAAGTCACCGGCAGGAAAACCTCCTTTCCTATCATGAATATTAAAATGGTTTTACATAAGTGAGTTTTACCACTTTCACTGGGCCCATAAGAAAAACAGAATAGATATTCCATTATTAGATGAAATCCATCACAGTATCAAAGACAAGTCTTACCTATGCATTAAACGTAAAATACTTGCTGTAGCCCACCCTTTATTCTTTAAACATGTCCAGCATATCTTTGATACTTTCTGGAAGGCTATGTGGGAAATTCCTTAAGCCAATGTCTTCAGCTGTCCAGAAGTATGCTCTGTACATATAGGAGAACCAATTTTTTACAATATAAGCTATCTGAATTATGAATATATTGTATGTTGGCAAAGTTCTCGGTTAAGGCATCCAAGTAGATCTTCCATAGCTCCTTATGTTCAGCCAGTGAACCAAAGAGAGAAATGAAGGGGAAAATCTGCTTTAGGAGAAATTTCATTTTTACTAAAAAAAATTGGTCAATGTATTATCCTCAATTGGACCTCTTTAATAGAAATGAAGGGGAAAATCGGCTTTAGGAGAAATTTCATTTTTACTAAAAAAAAATTGGTCAATGTATTATCCTCAATTGGACCTCTTTAACCAGGCCTCATTATTGCAGTTCCTCTAACACTTTTTTAAGTAATATTATTGACTGTTAGTAAATTATAAAACAGTCACTCTATCTGCATGCAAATGCAACAGTATAAGATAATACATTTCCTCTTCTGCCATGTTAACAGTGTACATTCCTCCATCACATATTCTCCTGACCCTTTTCTTTCACTCTAACCTGTTTCATTTTTATATGTAAACCGCAAACTTTTTTGTTCCTTGAATTTAATTAAAACCATGCCATCAGTTATTGACATCCAATTCGTCGAGGTCTGCTTCTAAACACACATTTTGGTTGAAATAAACCATTTGATTACCTGGTATATATACAGATAGACTGATGATAGTGTGTAATTGATTTTGAGTGCCTTCGAAAATAGACAACATGCTGCTTCAGGCACGCTGACGTACCTTGCATCTAATAACACAGGCCTGCGATGAAAAAAATACAGGGGAATTGATATACGAACATTATGTATTTTTTTGCCGATTTAAAATAAATTCTGTCACGTCTTCTTGAAAAATTCAATTTTATTTCGATTTTTATGAACATTTACTATAAAAAATAGTTTTTGTCGTTGAATTTTTTCCCTCCCTGCTTGACCAACATTATACCATGGTGAAACCTACAGAATACCCCTCTGTTACACCTCCCCGTTGCCGTCCCTCCCTCCCCTTTGCAACCTCTCTCTACCAATAGCGTCACACGAATACTTATCTTATTTCTGTATATTGGTCTGCTAAGCGAGCGTAATCGGCAGTCACTTTCTATTTTTTCGAGTTTTATCTGGATTGATCCTGAACGTGTTATCTTTCTTAAGACTGAATTCTCCCAACTTTTCTGGAGTCATCAGAAAATATATAAAAGAGATGTCCTCATGAGGGACTCAATTTATCTCTCTTTAACCCAGAAGATCGTGTACTTACCGTGTACATAGTAAGATAAAAGACTTGGAAAATTTTAAGTTCGTCTCAATTTTTCTTTCGTGTGTAGTGTCATGCGTGAACTGATACAGTTACAAGTGGAAACTTCATCACAGAAACCATTATAACGGTTGCTTTTCTCTGTGCGTTTCGTGAAGTATGGCTTTGAGTTCGAGACGTTGTGAAAATTTACCAGATGACTTTTTTTGCATAAGTGGTGAATATACTTTATTAAAAATCGCATGAGGAGCATTACAGACTATGTTAAACAACTTTATCTTACTTATTTTAGCGTGAAACTCGGAGATTAGGACAAATCGTGGGCTCATAAAGTTTGTGTGCAGTGTCTCAATCATCTACGCTTATAGCTCAAAGGAAAGAATACTCCTTTACGATTTGGAATTCCTATTAAATGGATGGAGCCGGAAAACCTAAGTCTGTGTGCAGTGTCTCAATCATCTACGCTTATAGCTCAAAGGAAAGAATGCTCCTTTACGAATTGGAATTCCTATTACATGGATGGAGCCGGAAAACCACTCTAATGATTGTTACTTGTGCTCCTGCCATGTCTGAGGGTATAACCACAAAAATAAAAGCTAATCTCTTATCCTGATAACATTCCATCGGCCATACGTCCCGTTCTTCGTGGACTTGATGTGCCAGTGACTTTGCCTCCAACTGATTTGTCAGTCATCTCTTTAGAGTCTTCAGACTCGAAACATCCAGAAGTTCAAGGCTCCATATACCGAATATAAGCCCTCTGGAGGTGAATCACCTCAGCCCTTCTCTCAGGTTGAGCTTAATGATCTGTCTAGAGATCTGGGCCTTTCGAAAGAAGGAGCTGTATTGTTGGGCTCCAGATGGAAAGAACAAACTTATTGCCCAAAGTAACCTCTTATTATTGGTACAGAAATGAAGAAAAGTAATTTATTTAGTACTTTGAGGAAGAAGAGAACCTGATCTATTTTTCTGATGTTGCTGAATTAATGAGCAAATTTAATATCACATACGATAAAGATGAATGGAGGCTGTTTATATATTCATTTAATAAGGAGCCTTAAAGCTGTCCTTCTTCATCATGGAAGCCAGTATGCATCTGTACCAGTTGGACACTCGGTGCATTTAAAAGAAAGCTATACAAACTTGGCTCTTGTCCTCAACAAAATAAAATATGCCGAACATAGTTGGACCATTTGCGGTGATTTGAAAGTTATCCCCATGCTTCTTGGTCAACAAGACGGATACACAAAGTTCCCATGTTTCATTTGTGAGTGGGACAGCCGTGATAAGACTCAACATTGGGTCAAAAAAAAGAATGGTTGAAAAGATCAAATCTTGAACCAGGGACCTAGAATGTGATTAGGAACAGCTTAGTTGATCTAATTAAGTATTGTTAACCCCTCTGCATATAAAATTAGGTGTAATGAAGCAGTTTGTCAAGGATATTCCTAAAGAGGGCGATTGTTTCAAATAACTGTGCAAAATGTTTCCAGGTTTATCCGAAACCAAGTTGAAAAAGGGAATCTTTGTTGGTCCAGACATCCGCAAACTTATGAAGGATAAATAATTTGAGACTAGCATAAGAACAAAGGAAAAATAAGCTTGGGTTGCCTTTAAAGATATCATCAGTAAATTTCTCTGTAATTACAAGAATCCTAACTATAAAGCAATTGTTATGAATATGCTGGACAAATTTCAAACGTTTGGTTGCTTCATGAGTTTCAAAATACATTTCCTTCCCTTACATGTGGACTTTTTCCCCGAAAATTTAGGATTAGTCATCGAAGAATTGGATGAAAGGTTTCACCAAGACATCAAATATATGGAGCGCTAATATCAAGGAAGATGGAACAAGAATATGCTCGCCGACTACTCTAGGATGTTTACACGAGATAGGCCTGAGATTTAACATAAAATAGGAACATCAAAAAGAAATTTCAAAGGAAAAGAGAGTACGTACATAAATATATTTTGTTTTATTTTTTCCTCAGTTTAAAATTTGTTTCAAACTTTCATGTACACATACATAATATTTGCTCCTCTTGGTCAATCGTCTATTTTATGTAAGTTACATTAATAAAAACAAATTAAAATAGGATGTTGGTGATTTTATTCTAGAAACTGCACCATAATTTGATGTAAAAAGTTTAAACTCAAGGGAACTTTTGTTTTTCTATCGACCAGTGGCGGCTCGTGAGATCTGGCAACAGTGGTTTTCATCCATTTAAACTTATAAAAATTAATCGATTGCTGTAAAATCAATTGGACTCACCGAGAATCGAGTATATTTAAATGGATAAAAACCACTGTTGCCAGATACTACATCCAAATTTGTTCGAGAGAATTCCTTTTCAAATAGGATTTTAGCAAAAATATTTATATCAATTTTACAAAAATCCTGACGTGATGGAAAAAAAATGGTGGTCTCTTTCGAAATCAGCATACAAAATAACATAAAACTTAGCGAAAACTTCTCTTGTATTTTACAAAAACTTTAATTTCGCAGTCCTGTGTAGTTCTTTAAACTTGTCTTGTTTAATTTTTTCTCAGCTATTTCAATGTGAGCGTAATCATGCACTTTGTGTACATATTCAAACAGAAGCTTTACTAGCCTTGCATAAGTTCACATATCGAAATTAATATGACAGTTATATTACAAATTTAAATATGGGTTGTAAAGTACCACCCAACGATTGTCAATCTCATTTCCTCCAACTTTGTACTTCTTACTGTCACCCTTGCGTCGATAACTTTGATATAGAACCAGATTACTTATAGTTTCGTGCTGGAATAACTTTAATAAATCCTCAATATATTTTCCAGGCTCCATACAAGGGGATTTTGATTTGAGGGTACCAAATAACCTATGTATAATATAATTGGGAAAGATATTAGATTGTACACTGAGCTTAATTTGATATCTCAGCTGAAACGATTTTATCAATCGCTTCAAGGTTCCGACGTGTGTCCTAGTCTGCGTGTTCGATTCCCGTGTCCAGGTATCATTTTTCAATTTTAAGAAACTAGTCTGTTATGATAAATCGCATATGCAGTTTACGCACATCGGGTGGACTACTCTTTTTAAATTAATTTACGTGAAACTTTGCGATGACCTTCCAATATATAAATATGTTTATTTCACATTCTATCCCAAAGTATCTTAAGTTTAATGTCGAAACTCTCACCCAAGTTTAAGTGGTGTTCCGCCTTTTTTTCAAAGTTGTCTGTCATTTCTATTTTTGTTGGGGTTGCTTTCATTTTAATGGTACCAATATGGTTTTCTAAAACTGCGGTCAGTAGACCTACTACCCTGGAACACTTGGTGTATGTTTTGGAGACTACCTACAAACAAAGAAATTTTAAAAAATGTGGTTTACTGCTAACAGTCATTTTCCAATTGCTCGAGAGTGTAAAATCTAACGTTGGTAGTTGTTTGCAGGTTGAAGATTGAATTTAATTTTTTCGTATGCAACAACCAGATACTGTTGTGTGAATTTCCAGTGTTAAGAAACGGATTGAATTCATCACTAAAAACAAACCGTTACCCAAAGTTAACCATTTGAGTCATTGCTTCTTACTAATTAGAAATTTTGTATCAAAATTCATTTCAATCCCTAACTCTCGTATTTAAATTTTTTAACCTAAATTCACATGGGTATTTATAATCCTAGTTTCAGCTAATGAAAAAACAACATCGGTTTAATACACATAGTAGATATTCTTCCATACTGTGTATGTATATCCCCTCACAATTCCCAATCCTACTCTCAGTACTTCACGGTGTAGCGACATCACAGGCATGGAAAGAGCTACATGCTACCATAAAAAATTGACCCCGCTAGCTATGTTCAAAAAATAATTATCTAAGGGTTTAAATAATAACTTATCCTTAAGCATTTGAATTGAGTTTTTATGATGTTGAAATAGACAAATGTATGTTCATGAGATTTTAAATTAATACTTTTTGTAATGAAGTAGATTAGGTAAGGGAGTAGATTTAACTATATATATTTTAAACTTCACCCGATTAAATAAAGACTTTTAAATAAAAATATTAAATCAAAAAGCGTTTTCCTATTTTTTCAACTTTTTACGCATGAACAACTGGGATGTTGTGGTGCCACCCAGAAACAATAGAATATAAGTTGTTGGGTATAAGCTCGCATGAAGGATACTTATTCTTTGCATCCTATAATCGAAGAGGCTCTTAGGATCTGATCTTAAAGTTGTTATTAAATGTCGTTCAAATTATAGTTTTGAAACACTACATCAACTTCGTTTACCCACGGTGCATTGTACTGTTTATTATTGGAAGAAGCGTTGTAACGTATAACTAAAGCTACGTTTATGACGAACGTATTTTCTTTCATTTTCGGCGAGAAGCTCCTTTTTCCCTTTATGCAACATCTTATGTGTTTTTGTTAATACATTAATTTCTCCCAATAAACATTACAATGTTAAGAATAACTTTTTCTTCACACCCAGCGTTTTCACCTACAAGATCTTATGATTTCCATGAAAACAATTCAAAATTGTTTTCAGCCATAAGATCTTTAAGCAACTCCGGAAAAGTATGTGATGACAAGCTAATCAAATTAACTTTCCCTTTATGATAGCAGTTTTATACAAAATTGACACTTGATATTCATTTCCACAATTTAATGGCCTGTTATAATACGATAAAAATTCAAACTAATCGCTGTACCTCTTTTAAGGAATGAATTGTTTTGGTACCGTTGGTTATATGTTGCTTTTACCCCACTAAACAACTATTCTTTTATTTAGTTGAGTTTCTTAATTACGTAGAAATTAGTTCTCCAACCCAAATTTTAGTTTGACGTTTGACTATTTCAGTTATAGTCGTTTGTTTTGGCGTGTTTACTAATTTCTAATAAACGTGCTTTTCTTTCAGGAGTTGTTTAATTTGAACGTTTATTTAAGTGTATTTACTAAGTTGTATTAAACCTACTTTTATCTCATGTGTGGTTTCATTTACACGTCTAGTTTTGGCGCGTTCATTAAGTTGTGATAAAAGTGCTTTTCTCTCAGTTGGGAATTTAACGTAGGGTTTTATGCACTTACAACTCAGGGAGTACAAAGGAATTATTTAAACCAGATAGATAAGATGATTACAATAACAAAAATATATTTATTATAACAGAAAAATAAAAGATATGATTGCTTACAATAGATATACTAAAACATAAGATAGAAGTTCCAGATTAATACTGTCTTGCTGCAACACGGGCAAGAACAAATGCAGTAGGCTTGAAGAGCAATGTTTAATAACAAAACAACTGGACTGACGCCAGTCTACGGTCAGGTGATTCTAAAAGAAGAACAGTGAGGTAATTATAAACAAACGTTAGCTGGAAATTATATACATATAGTATTGTTAACACATTTATAATTTAAACTAGCTTGCATGATTGGGACTTAAGAAAACTCTTTAAGAGATATACTATAATGAATTGCAATAGAAAGGTTATTTGATTACATTGGTAGATGGCTAACATACAACTGTCTACACACAATAGTACAATGGCTGGTCCTTTCCTCATTGGTACTGCCAGAGCATTCAATAGTACATGCATTTACTGACCCACTACCTGGGGTCCAATACTAATATAATTCATACAGGACTAATACTCAGCCAATAGTTGCCAAAAACGGGCAGAGAGAAAAAAGGTATTATCCGCGCGGACCCCATATAGAAGCTTTAGTCAACCAAGCTAATACCACACGCGATGCGTGGCAACAAGAATAATTCAATAATTCAATGCATTGAACACACTAACCCAACTAGGTCCTAAAAAAAAGGATAGACAACTTGGTTGTAGCCATAAAAACAACTGTGTACTTCTAAGGACTCAAAAGAGAAATATCGTGCTCGTTGAGAATAGCAACCATTTGGACTAAGTCCTCATTACATCTGGATCTCAAGGCTCCTATATCGAAGCTATATCATATGGATATAGGAAAAACATGGTTTATTGGACCAATATAACAAGTCTGAAGGACTTAAGCAACACTAGAGTTGCTGTGACAACATCAACAGTGTTGTTATAATACAAAACCAAAATCTAGTCATTCTGACCGAAAGAAGAGATCAAAATAATCGTAATAGTCGCCTAGACTATAATAAGTCTGAAATAAACAATAAGTCAGATTGACTTATTAAATAAACAATTTCTAATATTTTAACTAAACAATAAGTTAAATGGACGTCACCCCAATAGTTAAGAAATCGGAGAGGATATTCCTTGGTGGCGTGGAGCTGAGAACCACGTCCAACACATCATAGCCACTGGTTCCTTTGTGAAGAGAGATTTTCCTCGGAGGCGCTGCGGTGAGTACCACGCCTAATACTGCATTGCCACTGGTCCTTTCGTGTAGATAAGTTTTGTTTGGAGGTGCGGTGGAGATTACCACGCCCAATACTGCAAGGCCACCGGTCCCTTCGTGAAGAGAGATTTTCCTCGGAGGCGCTGCGGTGAGTACCACGCCCAATACTGCAAGGCCACCTGTTCCTTCGTAAAGAGAGGTTTTCCTCAGTGGCGCGGCGGTGAGAACCACGCCCTATACTCCATGGCCACCGGTCCCTTCGTGGATCTAAGTTCCTTCTTCAACGATGTGATGTGATTGAATAATATTTTGTAAATCTGAGAGTACCTATTTTATACACTTTTTTGGACTAGGACGGAACAAAAAGAAATAGAGAAAAGACGTGATAACACAGGTGATAAGGGGAGCTCGCGGGGTGTGGAAAAGGGGAGGTTCGAAGACACGCTGCCACGACAGGGGTGCTCGAGTGTCATGGGAGCGAACCTAGCAGAGGTTTAGTTCTTTTCTACAACAGAAGGGGTAGAAGGTGGAAGTGTTAGCAAGCACTCTGTCGCCATTCGTGTTCTATATTTTGCTTGAAGGTATGTTGGCGTTATCCGATCCCATCTAGCCACGGTGTTTAAGTTTTGAAACATATTATTCCTGAATGTATTAGCTTTAATTATCTTCTTTGGATTCCACTATTTTAAGCTTAGTATTTCTAGCAGATTTGTATTATTAAAATAACTCGTAGTATTTTCTATTGAGATCACGTGGATCATATCCAAGCCCATCCAGTCATTAACAGTAGGTTTTGAAGGATATTATTATTAAATTTTTCAAATCTAATCCTCTTCTTTGGATTCTGAAAATATAATTATTATACCCTCGTATTTTTACGTGGCCTAATTATGTAGGTGTCAACTTTACGTGATTGACACGCTATATTACTATTGGGATATTCGTTAAGTTCTGACAATAATACGCTTTCCTCTTGTGTCGTTTATTTGGCACATTTGATTGCATAATATTCACTATCATGTAATTCATGTTTAGATTTATTTGCATAGTTTATTTAACACTTTAATCCTCTTTCCTCAAATGATCTCTTATCTTTCTCAAATAATTTTTAAACATGCCTGCCAATATGTTTTCTATTGTTTCTTCTAACTTCCTTTAAGGTCTCCTCCTTTTTCCACTTTCTTTGACCTCTCATGAAGCAACTAATATGAAGTAAAAGAGTGTATTTGGAATGAAAAGTATATTTCTCTTATGTGATAAATCATTCGATAGTGTTCATAAGTCTCATGTGTAGGCTCGTTGCTATCTACTAATGAAGTTGTAAAAGCAATGGCAAAAAAAGCCACAATAAATCAATGATGTTTGTTTATAGTTAGACCCTGTCTGTCATATAGGCTGGGAACATCGGTTGAGTATAGAGGAGCCAGATGCTTATGTTGCTTGGTGGGCAAAGTTTGCAGATTTAAATTGTTTTAAACATTGACACATATGGTATCATAGAAAGTGCAATCCCAATGAGTGATTTAATATGCACGAATAGGGTAGCTACTCAGGAGGGGCACACATCGGCCTGAAAACTTTTAGGGCAACAATTAAGAATCTATTTTGTGGCTTGTAATTTGTACACGACAATGATTTATCGTTGAGTTTGATTAATCTGATCTCTTGGAAAATAGTAACCACTCTTATATTCTATCAGTAAGTCAGCAGATAGAGATCTTACCGTTTGGACACTCATTTCTGAATATTTCCGATATTGTGTAAAAAATAACTTTGTAAATAAATAAATATTTTCTTTCTAATATCTTGGAGTCAAGCCAAAGTACGGTCTATCACGCTTTCTTAAATGTAAATAATGATGTGTCATTACATCTGCAGCCTGCTAAGCAGCATTCAATAGGGCTTCAATATTTACAGTTGTTGCATGAATTTATACAAAGCATCTAATATATTAATTATAGTATTAAATATTTAAAACATATACAAAATTAATAAATTATACTCTTAGACAAACATCAAAAATGCATCTACAAAAAAAACAAATAATTTTTTACCGCTAGTATGAATAGGGAACAAACAAATACACTCTAAAAATAATGATCATGTATATTTTCTTTTAATTTATATTTTGCTTTCTATTTGAAATATCTCTTGTGAAGGTATAGAGTTCTAGCGTTAACATATCATTAACACACACAAACCGACTAACAAACACTATCTTTTATCTATAAAGTTATGACATATGTTACTCCACAGAGTTAGCCCTATTTCAATAAGATTAGTATTGGTTTGTTGGAATATATAAAAATACAAATTATTATTATTATTATTAAATATGTTCAACGTTAATTGTACAGTTTTCAATGTGTGAAGAGACTATTTTTTAACCAAAATATATAAATATAAATCAACCAAACTATAAACACAGGTATATAAATCATATTGTGTGGTCTATCTTTGGTAATACACTCTAAAAATAATGATCATGTATATTTTCTTTTAATTTATATTTTGCTTTCTATTTGAAATATCTCTTGTGAAGGTTTAGAGTTCTAGCGTTAACATATCATTAACACACACAAACCTACTAACAAACACTATCTTTTATCTATAAAGTTATGACATATGTTATTCCACAGAGTTAGCCGTATTTCAATAAGATTAGTATTGGTTTGTCGGAATATATATAAATACAAATTATTATTATTATTATTATTATTATTATTATTAAATATGTTCAACGTTAATTATACAGTTTTCAATGTGTGAAGAGACTATTTTTTTTAACCAAAATATATAAATATAAATCAACCAAACTATAAACACAGGTATATAAATCATATTGTGTGGTCTATCTTTGGATTTGAGATGGGAGTTTCTACTTTAGCTTATCCTTAATTTTGTAGTGCAATTTACGTGTCAACAAATTGAAATGATTTAATACATTTATTTTTAATTTGTAATTTTTAGTTTTTATTAATTTTCAAATTTGATTATTGTATGCACCATTTGATTGATTCCTCTACCATTCCCTTGAACTTCATCTTTCTAGCTTTTTGAGAATAATTATTAAAATAATAGACTGCTGATGACGGGGAGATTGAAGTTCAAATTTAGGTCGGGTGTACTGAGGTTTTTTTTTTTTTTTCAAAATAAGTTTACACTTTCCCTGCACTCCAATTTGGGTACACTCTCCACTATCTACACATATGACTTCTCTAATCCTTAAAAGTATAAGAGTAATTAGTGCATAAACCTATATTCCAAATGGTTTGTAAGACGTGGTGCTAAAACGATATATATTTATTAGCACACTATAGGAAGCACAACATTGGACCTTTTATAAAGGTGCTAAACTTGCTTTAATATAGTCATACGTCATTAATTTTATCTGCAGATGCCAAATTTGGCGTAGTTCATCAATGGCATAAAGACAATAGTAATAGTAAAATACCTATTATTAAATGTAATATTATTAGTATTAATATATCATATATATATTCCGTTCACGATAGGTTATTACCTGGATGAAAGTTTGAAAATCATATGTTTGGGTTTTGGGTTGCCAACACTTTTAAAATATCACAGTTTTGTTATAAATGTAAAGATCTTAAATTACCTTTTATATATTACATTTAAAATAACGCAAGCTTAAGTTTTCTCATAATATTTCATTTTTTTAAATAATTTCTTTTTATCCAACTCAAAACGGTATTTTAAACATAATTAAAAGTACTTATTTTTCGTTTTGGAACGTTATTGATTATGTTTAATATAGTGCACACATCTTTTAGATACAATAAATGATTTTATGATTATTTTATCGTATTTTTAAATATTTAACTGAATAAAATATTTTCATCAACTGTGTGTCTGCATCATTGTAAAAAACTAGTTTACCATTATATTCAATCATATGGTTTTGATTCGTCAGACGCCATTTTGAAGCTATTTTCGTTAGAAGTTTAATTTTAAATGGAATAAAACTATAAATAAATTTTGTGTCTGACCTCAAATAAATATATAAATAATATTGGCCTAAATTACTGTGGTTAACTATCATATTAATATATTACAATCTGTTTTCATTACAGTCATCCAAAGTGATAGATGTCAGCTGTTGGCGTAGTGACATATTAGGGATTACTTCTAGTAATATTTCGAACTGTCATCCAGGTAAACTTAGCTCGTGAATGACTTATAGGTAGCCTTTTTCAATGTAGAATATAACTAAAAGGTTATTATTTTTTGTTTGTATACCTATATTCTTACAGAACTCCACCATAACTAGAAATTAAATAAATAACCCGCATTGTTGGTTGCTTTTTCTAACATGTCACTTGTTTTAATCTGGATTGTAGGATACGGGGAGAAAGGTTTTGAATTTCAATCGGGTGTAAAGAGAGTATCTATTCCTGAACATATTTACAATATCTGCATACAAATGTGGGTATATTTCATTTAATTATGACTTACTTATTTTTATCTCATAAACGTAATTAATATATTTGTATAACTTGAACAAGTACTAGGTTGTAGCAGAAAAAGTATTAAAAGGGAGACCATTATTATATTTTATTCACATTCAGGTAATTAAAAAAAATTGAATGCAATTTAGTTTGAGTTTATTTATTTCTCTTACTTCTTTATGGTGTAGCTTTATTGGTATTGAATATTAGAAACATTCTCGTATGCTTGTGGAAACTATAAATTCCTTTTGAATCTCCTCTGCTTAAATAATGCTCTTAGCAAATTCGAAGCTCGTGCTGCTTTCTAGAAGGGGCCTCAATACTACTCTAAGATACGCCGCTGGGACATGACGATTTATTTGAATATATTTAGAAAACTGATTTAATCGGTGTTAAAAAGCACAAATAACAATAATATTGAATTCAATCAGATGAAAATATAATATTTGAGCTCTGTGATTTGTGATTTTTGACACACACACACACACACATATATATAAAATTAAGTACATATAATCCAGACCTATCTGGATTGTTTGGTATATACTTCCAAACTATGCCAAAGAATAAAGCTGTTTACAATTAGGGTTATTCAGTAGGAATAAATAATACAATTTCCTAGAAAAATGTAAATATTTAGATTTTTTTATATGTATTGATACACACTTAAAAGATGTATTTGAAAAATGTAGTTATCTTACACTTTCTACACTATAAATGATTATTTTTAAAAGTAATCATCGATTACTTTTTAATTATACCCATTTGGTATATTTTAGTCAAAAAAGGCATTAATAATATAATATTTTAATTAAATCTCAGAATATACTCGTAACTACAAATAAATTTTATTTATGTGCAAAATAATTATTTTAACTAGATAGGTGGGCACGTGGATGATGTGTTAGTCTCATCTTGTCTGAATTGCCGGTGAGTGGAGTTCGGGGCTCGAAACCAAATTAGGTTAACTGAAAATGTTATAACCATAACTAATGCTCACTCCATGTAAATGCGAGAACATCTTCTTTAAATTATACTTTCTTCAAAATCACCCCACAAACATAGTTAAGATGTGCTTAGGCAGGATGGGCAGTGTAATAAATACAATATTTAAATTGTAGCGTGTTAAACCGGCTGTTTAACATCTACAATAAAAGTACCATAAATATTATTAGCACGATGATTGCAAGTGGTAATATATTCAAATTATATGTGGCAGATGTTAACTGATTGTGGATTTATGTTGCCGGGAAAAGCCCTAACTCCAGGAAAGGTGACCCAGATGACCATACCGGCACCACCAGCAGAAAAACCATATCATTTTCTCTGGGCTCCACAACATCAAAGAGCGCTAGTAGTCATTCAGTGAAATTATTGCAACTCTACTCCCTTACCTCTTAGATGTTCTGATGCTAGCCCGTCCCCCCGAGTATATCAGTTCCATTTCTATATAACCGTGATTGCTCGTTTCACATAATATATTATATTGTATCAATACGAGGGAGGAAGAACTAGGACGTAAACCTACATCACCGAAAAATGGACTAGTGAATACGTATCAGGCATCGGGCTCACCACCCCATCACCAAGGAAGCCTCTTCTGAGACTTTAAATATCTACAATTTAGAATCTGGATTGTATTCTAAACTCCTCTTTTGTTCTGTCCATTAGACATATTTTTGTGTCAGCATGCATTACTTTATTTTCTATGTGCATCAGAACTTGTTTATGTGTCAGAATGTCTGACTTTTTTTTCCTATATCCATATGACGTAGTTTAGATTTAGGGCTTAATCCTCTATCTAACTAGATCCGGATGACATTATACACTGGGTCAGTGTGTCTTATTTTTTTAAATCCTAAATACATAGTTATATATTATGCTAGGAAATAATCATGACACCATAATTGGTATGGGAACTTTTAGGCTCCCTTTATGGCGAATATCAAATTATATAACCTTTTATTTAATGACCTAGCTAGGTTAGTGGAAGATAGAAATCACTATTGTCTCCTTTTAGTCTATCAATTTACGGTTCGCAACCTGTGGGAGCACTACTAATTTGTCCGGTTCCTTCAGGTGCCGTTTGTATTAAGTTTTACTAATATGGTTTTTACTATCTATTGTGTGTCCTAGCAATGAGTGGAATTATAAATATACTATTGAATGTCCAGGCAGTACTAATTAGGAATTAACCGACCATAGAAATTTAATGGCATAGATTCCTGATAGCTCGTCATTTACTATTTGTGATATGCTAGTTCCTCTTCAAGGAGATTATTCTTAGGTTTCCGTAACTATCTATGGAGTTAACTCAAGTTAGCTAGCTTATGTAAGTACCCTCTTAGTAACTCGATAAATTAGGATTAAATACCCCTTGTTTTCATTCACTATAATTTCACTACTGTTCATGAATAGAGCTTTCAGTTCTTGGCCTGGTAATAGCAAGGCTTGTATTGTGGTTTAACCTTATACTATTATTTGTTCCCTATATTTCACTGCTGCTATGTTGAGGCAGACGCTCCTTCGTAGGAGAATGGGCATTGATCCTCATTTTAGGAGTTACTAAACTAAACTATATGTTCTAACTATTAGTTCCTAGTAATCAAGGTACTCATTTCTATTCCTGCCTGTCGGGAAGTATACGACTATAGTACCTGAATAAAGTTATATTAAATAACAATGGACTGTTTGGTCTAAAATCTATTTAAAACTTATGTAATTCTATTTATCTTGTTTACATTTAATTAAACTAATTTGTTAAACTTATATATTTCTATAATTTCTCATTTTTTCCCAAAACTTCCTTATTAAACTTTGTTTGTAATTGTTATTGTCACTTCTTCTACTTGGTTATTTTTGGTTAACTTTGAGTAAGATTATATTTTAATTATAATTTTTTAAATCAAAATATTTATGACTTTAATATCTAATGATATATTGTATTTTTGTTGAAGGTGTACACAGATAATTTATATTTTATTTTATATTTTATAATTTTAGATCCAATATTTTCAGGGTTACCATACGTCCTCGTTCCCCAGGACATATCTTCATTATAATATTAAAAATACATGTCGTGTTGGACATTTTACAAATATAAAACTTGTCCAGATATTTGACCAGCGATGTTCCTAAGAAGAAAAATTATATCTGTAATTAAAATCATTTACGAATATAATATAACATGAAATTGGGTTAATTTAAAATTGTGCTATCTTTATCTGTTTGTAGAGATTGAAGTAGCATCTAGACCTTACGGAAATACATAGTACTAATTTCTCAAGAACTAAAATGGCTCTATATCCATTTTTCTTCCTGTTTATTCTTGTTTGGGAAGTTGGTAGGTTGTACTTGTAGGCTATATGTTGTAGTGCGTCACGTGTTGTCATTGAACGGTGTGTCTGTTGGTGTGAGAAATATTTATGTAATTGTAACTTAATATTAAATTTGACTGTAATTTTTTCAGATTGATTTCATAAAATTCCTTTGCGCGAAGGCTACTTTACTGATAAGCAAATAAAAATATTATTTAGAATTGATCGTAATTGATTTTAGTCTGAGTTTAAAGCTTTCCTTTCAGGAACATATATGTCAGTTTCTAACAAGGGTCAATTAGACTTTTAAGCACATATGGGAACACCAAAGCACAAAAATAAAGTTTTAGGTGAAAGTGGTTAGTCAAAATTAACAAGCTTTTTCCTGCAGCCAGGTTCAAAAAGTGTTGAAGTATATCCGGAAGTATATTGTTTGAAGTACCACGACAGTTACAAATCGACAGACTGCATCAGTGGTATAAGGAAAACACCTTTTTTCTGGATTTGGAAACAGCAAGGAAAATTTTAAGTGCGCCTACAAAAACTGAAGCAATTAATATTAATGGTGTCATCTATCCTCATGCAGTTGAAGTCTAGTGCAAATATATTTTTGGAATATATTGATGCAAGAAACCATATTTCAAAGAAGATATTTCTAGTGATTATTCAATATTTTGATTATAAAATAGGTGACTCTCAAACAAAATTACTATAGATTCAAAGTAAACTAAATGGTCATTCAGTGAAACCCCTAGGCAACTAAGATTCACTATATGTTTATATTTTTTAGCAAAACTCAATATTAATGAAACATTATTTTTGCTCAAATTAAATTTTAAATTTTAAATGTATTTAGAAATAAGTTTTCATAATAAAAAATTAAATATAAATTAAATCCTTAATGTGTGCTTCAATTAAAGAATCTGGAAATAAAGAAAAAAAAGTATCGACAGGAGATTCTGTACTTGTTGGTACACTAGGGCCAAAGTCATTTGTAAAATTTTGAATGTTCCACCGCCTTATTTTGTTTTCCCACACACCATCTAATTTTTTAAATCGCTCACTAAGGGGTTCATCATCATCATCATCATCATCATCATAATCATCATCTTTATTACAATCTTCCTATCAGAATAATTTAGGACATTATTGTTATTATTGAAACCGTTATCTTCCTGTATAAAAACAATTGATCCGTCCTCACTTTCCTGTAAGCAATCTTCTAAATCCGAATCACATTCTCCATCAGAATCACACTGTCCATCAATAGAGTCAGTATCACTAGGCACTTCTATTAGCAAACGTTCAACATCTTCCTCTTTGAGTGATACGTTTAGCAATAATTTTCTTTTATTTGTAGACATGACGACACTGAAATTAGTAAAAATATACACATGACCTAACTTGCACAGTGGTAGCAATTTGAAACCACCTAGTAATTAGGTTATTAAAATTAATATATTTAGATAAATTTAATTATGAATGTAAATAATTATAAAGCAAAAAACAATAGTATTAAATAATGATTTGAATACTTACATAGTTATATATTTATTCCTTGAAAAATATAACAAAACCAATTAGAATAAACGTGTCACTTCAATAACAAAAACAAAAGACATACTATATTGGAGGCATGAATACCAACAAAAATTACTAATAATAAATTTTATAAGAATAAAACTAGCAAATAAATTCAGATAGATGATTAATAAGTGCTGCCAACAGTTAAATGTGTCTCAAATAATTAAATAAAAGGTGGTTACCAAGTGAAACCACTATGCTTCAAAGGGTTAGGTAGTACTACATCGTTGGAAGTTTGTCAACATGTGATTCGGTATGATGACTCCAAAGATGTTTTGATGATTTCTACCACCTTTATTCAAAATAAATTGAGGAAATCTCAGATCTTTGTTCTTTAATATATCATGAAAACTTGGCATTAGTATATTTTAGTACAGGTAATAGTGTTTCAAATCAACCTGTATTACTAAAATTGGCTCATTTTTTTCACCATTCCTGCACATAATACAAATGTAGAGTGAGTATTCACGCTGTCAGAGCCATTGAATAAAAGAGAAAAACAAGTTGTCTTCTAAATATATAAATATAATTTTAACAATACTATAATAATTATAAGAACATGTCTTCTGAACAATTTCACACTTATATTAAATATATTCCTGAAATTTAGATACAAAATGAATCAAGTGACAAGCACGCTTGTCAATAATCCTCTTTATATCTTATTTCTAATGATTCTCTATCGATTTACAAAGGTGTCGTCTATTTTTACCAATAATATGGTAGTTCTGATCATATAGTATTGGGTAGTATAATTCAAATTCAATAAAAAGTTTTTTCTTTAATACACAATTCTAAACATATTAGTGTCCATTAAATTTAGCGATATTTTTATCAACACATCTCAATGCCCGCTTAAGTAATACTCAAATGCTTTATTTAAGCTAATGAGTTAGTAAGATGAAGGATTAATCTTAAGCTAAGTGTACCCACATTTTCATGGATTGAAAGTGGAAAACACTTTAGGAAATTACACACCCTCAGTACACCCAACCAGGACCTAACCCTGGTATCCTCATCATCACAGTCCAGTATATTACAAGAGTGACGTTTTAGACCATTCGACCACTGAATATGTTAGAGTGTAGTAATAAATTATAATAGTGTAGCGTAGCGCACTATCTCAAAGTTCAAATTGAATATTATTAATAATACATACAGATGTTACACTGGCCTGGATTCGTCCACCATTGTTTCATGAGTGTTTAATGTGTTCCGTAATGGGAAAACAAGTATCTAATATGTAGGAAGAGGAACAAATGATTTATTATTGAAGAGGATTGATCGAACTACGCGGCTGCTAGGGCTACCATTCGGGTTGGATGAATGTTCCACCATCATCCCTGACATTTCATAAATACACGCGCACGTTTTTATCGCCACTGAATTTCGGGAACATTCTATTTAACAAACTTATTATTCTATCATTGAATATGCACTGTGCAACCATTTTAAACACTTAAGTCTTCATTGATTATTATATTTTTTATAACATTTGCATTGTTTTTAAAATTTGGGATTGTAAAATGAGTGACATAATTACAATTTTTTTTATATAATGTAACTTTTTGATTATTTCCAGGTGTGGAGTCTTAAACATATTTCGGTACTAATCGATACTCCAGATTTTGATTCATATAGATATTGGCTATTATTTTCCATTTAAAACCTGAGAATGACGCTGCTTTGTGTTGAAAACTGTCGTCATAAAACGTGAATCAAACGTAACTCTTAAAATAAAGGAACAAGGGATAGTAAAAAATCTATTTTAAACACATTATTTCTTACTCAATCATTTTTATATAATAAACTATTTAGCATCCATCACCTATGTGAACATAGGTTTCAAATATTTTATATATTAAGAAATAAGCTTAATATATTTTTTATGATTTACTAAAATGTATTTAATTTAATGTTTTAACATTTGTTAATGATATTTTTAACATGATTATTTATTCAATGTATTTATAATTTACTAATTTTTCAAAATAAATTTTTTATATATGTTTTTCAAGGTCTAAATTTCATATTTACCTTACACCCTAGTGGTAAGAACTCTCATTTAACGAATTGGTCAAATTTATATCCATTTTAGTGAGATGGCCACTTAGACTGAACATTTCAAGATCTTGGCAAATATTGCAATACCTGTTGGCCATTTCACGGAATGTAGCTTATCTAGTACAATCTCTATAATAAAATGATTTTGAACCGTTACGCCTAACTAGGCGTGTCCAAATACAAAATAATAATAATAATAATAATAATTTAGCAAAAAATTTAGAGTGTGCTGAGTGAGTAGAAAAGCAAAGTAAAACTGGGCAAAACCTAACTGAAGCCCAGCACACGCAATAAGAACTATTGCGGGACTCGTCCCTGCGGCCACTCTCAATATCAATAATATATTTCATTAACTCGGAACGTGACTACTCCTCTGGTTTGATTATTAGACAACATATTTTAGTTGCAGTAACCTACCTAATGATGAGCATATAAAAAGGTAAATACAAACATAATAGTCAAGAGATTTTTTATTTAGATTCAACAAGATATGGATAATAATTTATTGAAAGCAATAGCCTCAAAAAAGATCGAGTATACAACATATGCAATCTTGCGTCATCGCCTCATAGGAAGGGCGCAGAACGTATAAGCGAATAGCTTCGCTAATAAAACTTGGTTAAGCCGAAATAACAATAACTTACTCTTGACAATAACCTTAGCATAAATGTCAATGTTCAACATAAAAATATTGAGTTATTTCCTGTCAGCCGTTTATTATCTCTCTTTCCGATAAACGGGAAAAATATACAATATCCCAAATTACGGAAAGCTAAAGTTGACGTTAGTCAGATAAACCCATAATAGCTCGCCAACACTAAACAAATATTTACCCAACACTTAGTCGTCATGGCGGCTATCATTAACTTCTTATACGCGCTGATGGCGCCTAATACTCTAAGTTCAAGAGAGAACGATTAAACTTGAAATATGAACAGAGCAATTCAATAAATGAATCTAATGACATTATATTTCAATAAGCAAAAGGCCCAAAACCTAACATCTAACATGGAGTAATATAAATTAAAATCCCTTATGCTTAGAGAAAATATATAGTACTCCAAAAAATATTTATGTCACCAGATATTCTACTATTGCCCAATTCTTAAGCTTAATACTCAAAACAAACATCATGGGCAAAGTTTAAAGTTACAGTATATCGATATTAAAAATAATTAC
Organism: Timema poppense; assembly: GCA_902141375.1. Classification (NCBI taxonomy): domain Eukaryota; kingdom Metazoa; phylum Arthropoda; class Insecta; order Phasmatodea; family Timematidae; genus Timema; species Timema poppense. The sequence continues at coordinate 9,347 of CABFOV010006794.1, read as the reverse complement.
AAGTGAGGAAAATATATTCTTGAAACGATATCTTTTCATTGGAGTTCGTTATTATCAAAAATAAATACAAGTCCAAAAGATATCTTATTGAAAAAGACACCATATTTCAGCCCATTTAAGAGATAAAAGCTTAAGTCCGCAATACTTGACGTCAATTATACGTGCAATGTTTAAAGTTAGAGTTTTTGCGAAGATTAAGAGTAGAAAGTGAGTTTCGAATAATAAATATAATGCCGAAAAGGAATGTATCTTACATGGTTAATATCCGAAGCCGTAGCTAGTACAAGCTACCTCCAAAGCCAATCCCAGAGTGGCGCTTACCCCACTCGATCACACTTTTATACAGAAAGCACAGTTCACAGCAGACGGAGCGAGTGGAAGATAAAAGGGGGGAGGGGGGTCCAAAGAATATAATGAGGCGTGGAATGTTCTACTAGCGTCTCGGCGGCAGGCTTGAGCATAGGTGGAGTGTTTCTTCTTCCTTGCTGAAGATCTTTGCTGCGGGAAAGTCTTTGCAGAATGTTGGGATAGGCGTGGCCCTCAGTATGCTGCGATCAGTCGTGTTGTTCGTGCTTGTAGTCGTGTAGCCGAGCCGGCCGCCGATGGAGTTGGTATAATAGGTAAGTTGATTGTTTTTGTTTGGTTTCGGGTAGCTTGTGGCAAACAATGCTACAATTTGTAAGATATTATATTAAACTGACCCAACCTAACTTAACCTAACTTTCTATTCTAAAACAATTGTCCATTTCACAGACTTGGAAAATTCTCATCTAGTTCCTGAATTAATTGGAGCTGCCCAGTTTATGAAATACTCAATGCATTAAATGGGAAGCATAGACTGTACCCAATTCATCAACGGGGCGAGTTTTTGTCCAGTCTGTGAAATTGAACAGTTAGAAAGTCAGTTCATGGAATGAGTGGAAATTTGCCCAAATCATGAAATAGCCAATTCCACTTTTGGGGTTTAACATATACGCTTGTTGACTTTTATTTTTATCACAGAATTGCAAATACCTTAGTTTTTAATATTCTATTAGTTTATATCTGGGTGGTAGTAGAGCTGTTGGTAAAGGGTCATAGGAGTAAAAAACTTATTTAAGACAAATTTGGATAAATAGTTTTTACTGAATAATTTATGAAATATAAAATTACAATTATAATAAGATAAAATAATATTAAGCACAATGACTACGCCGCGCCAGACGAAGAAACTAAAGACTAGCCCTCAATATGAACTACAGTCTCTATATAGATAAGACAAGAACATACGAGTAGCTTGAATGTGAAGAGAAAAACCATCAGATGCATTTCTTTCCTGGGAAGAACTTTATCTGAAAGCTAGAAAAAGTTAATAAATATGCTTTCACGTAATCCCCCTTCAAACCATGATTTGAAGCCGTCATTTTTGATATATATTATTTGAAACATATACATAAGTAATAAAGTAATGTGGTATTAATGTTGATATAAAAACCAAAGTTTGTTTTTCCTAAAAGGCTCTTTATGAAAATTGAACAATTGCTGGCTGTGGTCTCATTGATAGTTTCAATTAGCCGATAAATTACTCACTTCCTTCATAGGACTTATCCTAAAACTGGCTGTTAGTAATGATCCAAAAGAAGAGACATATCCTGGATAGCTCAGATGTAAGTTATTGACTCCCTATACCAAGGGTCTTGCGTTCTATAAACCTCTAACGGTGACCTTTTCAATTAATTTACATATTTTTTCATTGACAACTATGCCCATAATCTAAGATTAGTCCATCTTCAATGACGTATATTTCCTGTGTAATATACACTAATAAGAGTTTTGAAATTATATCAACCTCAAAATGAAATATACATAAACCAAATGGTATAATCCTCAATATTATAACAGTGTCTTGTAAGTTATGAGAAAGTCGGGATTCGAATCCCATCTTGGTTATTTGAATGTTTTTTCTTACATTTGATTTCTTGCTATATCTTTCTCTTTTCGAGCACAGGAGGTAGGCCTACACTTCCTCTAACTACACCATTCTAATAATTCCTAACCTGATAACTCAATTACTACGTTTAGCATGGACAAGTAGTAGGGCAGTGGATTAAAATATATCTACTTCAAAACAGAGAATCCACATTTATTTAAAAATATATAATAGACTCACTTACTCAACTACAAACTAACTCAATAGGAATGCATAATATAATGTTTCCAAACGCCCTGGAGTCACGAAATTCCGCCATCAAGTAGGATTATAAAATCGTTAGTAAAAACCCATTTGTTTTAACAAATTGAATGTTAATAAATATAAACTTAACTTTAATATAAATACCTGTTGGTTTAGTTAAGTTAACGGTCGTGGAAAGTTAAACCAACTGTTTATAAATTTTATTTGAGTAAATTCTCTGTTCACACCGAGAGAGAAAAATCAAGTAGTTGGGTGGATTTACGAACAAAATAGGTACGAATGTAAAATATAATTTTACAGATCGTTAACAATCTTTCATAAAACAAAAATTATGTAGTGGGTTAACCAGTCCTGGCCCGTACAAACTAAATCTTCTAGAGTAAATTATTTCCCGAAATAACATATTTATGTATATTTAATTATATATATATATATATGCTGTAACATAATTTGTTACATACCATGCCTCGGGAATATCATGGGTAAGAACGGCTCTATCGGAAGAGATGTACACACGATCCTTCATTCAACTATAGACTAGACTCAAATAACAAACTGATTGGATTTCTGCGTGGCTCATGAGGGTGTGTATGTCATGGCCAGATGTCTACGTGCTATTCTCAACGTGGAGGTGTGCTTCTAACCCCCTCCCACAATTCTCGTGGTTTGTCTGTTCAACCAGTATAAAATGCCTCGGTCCGTTGGGAACAAACACAGTTCAAATCTAATATTCGACTAACGACGTCTCTCCGATCTACAGTACAAGACATTGTGGTCACGATGATGGTTCCGTCACACTTGCCAGACAGACGTTTTCTCTGTTAAACTCTTATATCAACATGCATTTGAATCTTATGCTTTCAAGTGTAACCTGTCATGTATATTTCCTCATGTTCATGTAGTCGGCGTATTTAATGTTAAATTTAGCGCCGCTACAATTTGTTCCCCAAAAATCTTAAATAAAATTTGATTATTTACAGTGAGCTTATAAAAGGGAATATTATTTCTAGGTGTATCAAATCCCATTAAATCCTATACATTAGGTATGAAAATTACTTATTGTTTTCAAAGAACGATTGACACACCTTTTATTAGTAAAGAAATAATCTCTTTGGTGGCCGCATGGTCTAGAGCATCACTTTAATAATAGACTAGACTGCCAATAACAGGGAAATCAGGGTTAGAATCCCGGTCGGGTGTGCTGAGGGTGTATTTTACCCAAATGGTTTTCCACTCTCTCTGAACGTAAATTGGTGTACACCTCCTCTAAATTCAACTTTATTCATTAATATATTTTAAGCGTAATTAGTACACAGCCCGAATGGGTAATAAGACGTGATGTTAAAAAATGAACAAGTGGCAGAATTATTAAAAAGTTCTGTATAAAATTATTATAATTCAAATTTTATGTTTACTAAATAGAAGAGTAGCATATTTATTACTAATGGTATTAATTACACTAAAATAATTTCTTAAAACGAACAAATAATATTTTGCTAGATATATTTTTATGTGAACCCCAAAGATGGATAACCATATTCCGCTAATCTTGATATTATAAACAAAAATATCGTTAATAATTATTAAAGAGTTTTTTAAATCTTGTAATGTATTTAACATTATTAGTGTCAAAAATAAAAATAAAGGTATGTACATAATAATTTGTTATTGCCCTTGGATACCAACATAAATATATAGTTAAAAGAAATCAAATCAAGAATTTATTTGTAATTTTTTTAAGGGTTAGCACACACTTTAAATAATCGATAATCCCCAAGTAAAATACTGTAATATAAATGAGATTAGTTTTCAAACAATATTAAAATAAACACTTGTTACACATACAATGTTCTATCACGAGTCACCCAAATAATCTCGATCAAGTTGAGTTTATTCTGTTAGAAAATATGAAGAAAAATGAATGATCAACTTTTCGATTAAACGTTTTGGTATGTTCTGTTGCAGCATCCGGGGTCTTTATACATCCGGCTGGCTAGCTGAACCAGTGAGGAGTCTATGTGTGACGAAAACAGAGGGTATGGGAGGGGATTTTGTGGATGAAATTGGCATCCATGTCACGTTTTATTGAGAGCACTATAGAAGCACCTGCTCCTGACCGTGAACAGAATTTTAAGATCTAAAACTCTTTACCGTGAGTTTCCGGGAGAAAGGGATAAAGAGAGGTATACACCAGACTCGGAAGAGTTTGCCGCTTTCTCTTCTCTACTGCAGATGTTAACACACCGTCTCAAACTAGTTTAAGTAGTAATGTGCTATCAGGCAGGAAACATTCTTTCCTCAAATAGATACCACCATTCTCCTTCACCCCCTCACAAACATACCCAGAAACCAGTCCTTGCTTCTACACCTTGTTCACTCTACCACAACCCACAGTTCCACATAGACACACGTACACACACGGTGGAAAATATTCAATGGCAGTATTCATTTGATACATCCATTTATGAAATAAACTTAGCAAAAATAACTTGGATTTATTTTTCCTCTCCTCTCACATGATTGGTTTAGAGGTGTAAACCCTCCGTCCAGTCATGAGTTGCGGGAGAATCTGTTCTGCATATTTAATAATGGAAATATAGGGCTACCGTGATGGAAACAATTATATCTATATTGTTATCTGTAGCAGGGTTGATCAAAATTTTAACAGTGTTCTGAAAATATACTGAGTTTGTTTGTAGGTATTTGAACCTTCAACAATTATATTTATGCATACAGTTTACAAAATTTCATTTTAGTAATTATTAGCTTAGCATGAACCATGCTACCAGCCCCGATCATACCCACATTCATTATGTTATTCGTAAGGACACTGTACTGGTCAGTTTGGTACATTCTATCCAGTATACCACGAGGACAACCATAGCTCCATCTTACCCTGGGTGCGCTTACACTATTCCTACAAACCAGTATCCCTAATATAGAGACTGTGTTGGCTGCCTGTGTCACTACTAATAACAGATAAAGGAGTGCACCGACACATCAGGACACTTGAAATTGAATGCACCTGCCATTGGAGATATATTTTATATATTTGTTGGAACACAACTTTGATATAATACAAATACTTTAAGCTCATTTAAATATACACACATTTTTATGACAATCAAGGGCTATATTTGTACATACTACATAAACATACATACGCCATTCACTTAAGGTGTAGGCAAAAAACTGTGCATGTAATTCAAACAGCAACAACTTCGTACTTTATCCATCCTCACTAACTTTCTCCATACTTCCCTATCCCCACCCTATGCTTGCAAGCTCCCTTCGCCTTGACAACAACCGTATATCTATTTTATTCTTAAAACTTTTAATGTTTCTTTTTTTCACACATTCATCTACAAAATTTAACCACATTATCCACACCAGAATAGAAGTAATGTTCTGGAATGTTCTGAGAGAGCATACATCGTTAGTAAATGCAATTATTATGACCCGCCTCGGTGGCGTAGTTATCTAACGCGCTAGTCGTGTTAAGCTCGACTGCTGAGGACGGGGAGATCGAGGTTCGGATCTTGGTCGGGTGAACTGGGGTGGTTTTTCCTAAATGGTTTTCCACTCTCCATTCCACGCAAATGCTGGTTCACTTCCTCTAATTCAACCTTCCTAATTCCTAATCCATTAGCGCAATTAGTATTTAAAGCGTATAACCTAAACGGGTAGTAAGACGTGGTGCTAAATAATAATAATAATAATTATTATTATTATTATGGTGGTGTGAAATGCAAGTAAAGCGTGTATTAAGCTTGATAGAGCTTTAATTGAATCGTTTGATATTTAACAGGGTGTAAGACATGCTTATGTTATGTCTCCACAGTCGTTTGATGTATGCATATATAAGTCTATTAAGGATCCTTATGAGATCGCGGTTGGTGTAAAATTGAACAATGTGAACGTGAGAATGCTAATATGCATATGATGATGTATTAATAGCTGAGAATGAAAGGGACTTGCAGAATGAATTAAATCTTTTGAATATGGGACAGGCAAAATAGATCTTCGTATTAATTTATCCAAAGCTAAGGTGATAGTTTTTGTAAAGGACTGATCATAAAATGATGGGCGTGTTCATTGTTTCTTTTAAAAGGTAAAAAATAAGGGTTAGTATTATTTTACATTATTCTTAAAACCAATAACTAATAATTTGGTACCAATTAATGTAGTTTCAGTTTATTCCAAATTAATTTTGTTTCTTAGTGTTTTTCAGTGGTTGTTTACTTTAAAGTGCTATTAAGAATTAATATAAGGGTATTCATAACAATAAGATATTACCCTAAAACTAGGGGCTAATCAAGGATTTTCGTGAGGGGCGGACGGGGACGGATGCTTTCATGAGATCGGGTCAGGAGATGTTCACCCTAAGAAATTTTGATGGAAAAATACTTCAAAATTTTAGAGTAAAACTTGAATTAATTTTTCAGTGTAGCGCTAAATTTGAGAATGATCCTCTAATGAAAGTTATAACGTGAAATTTGCGATTAGTATTGAAATTCATTATAATAAAATAAAAAGAACATCAACAAATAGTGAGTATAAATAGGGAAATGAGTTTAAACATTATAACAAAGTATAAACAGTTTTTAGCTATTCAAACATTTAGACAAAATATATGGAATTATTAAGATTTCGGACAATCGAACTTTAACTCCACTCTATAGTATAGTAAGTTATTTCTCATTCTAAATCAAAATTTTAATACTTAGCCATACTAACACGTTGTGTGTGTGGTAGGCCCTACCATTCAATTATTTTGCTTAAAGCACATTATCAACAAATATATTATTTTAAAGAACCTTATTTAATATTGATCATTTACATAGTAATAATAAATATATTAATATAAATTTAAACCTAAACAAATATGTGCAGCAGGGTGAGAAAGTAAGTGTGATTAGGTCAACATTAATACACGTCATACGTATGTTGTAGTTTATTTACATGTAATGTAGAGTGAATGTCTATGTCTATTACAATCCACTGAATACATTTTAAAAATTTAAAAGTATTTTTCTTTGTAAAATTAAGTAAAATTATCTTCTAATATTAAAAGTAATTTTAATGAGATAAGAAACCACATAAGGATAGTATTCTAAAGTGACATATTAGGCCTGATAGTATAAATATTTATAAAAATTACCGTATATTAGTCATTTAGTAATATTATCAATAATTTTTTTTAAATGAATCTGCATGAACATGACAATAAAATTAGTAGTGACTTTAACATTGATTTGATTAGTTTAATTTCTTGAAGGCGGCACGTACCATCCACCCCACCCCCCCATCCTCTCGGATCCAACCATACCTAAAACTCAACCTCAGTCAAAAGCCTAATATTAAAAACTATAGCAGTCTATGTTTAATACAATTAAATTTACTAAAATTTAATTAAAAATTACTAGGCTTACTTGATTATAACTGAAACTTTCTATAATGGGTGAAAATTTTCCTAAAATTAGAGGAATAATATTAAAAACTAGTCAGATATTTAAAATCTACTTTTATTAGTAAAAATATTTAATACTTTTTATATTTTATTAAACTTAAATGAAATGTCCAAAGTGGCTCGTTATTTATTTAAACTCTCATAAAGCTTTAAATATAATTATTACAGGTGGCCTGCGTGGAATTACAGGAAATTAACCAAATATTTAGTAAAAGTGCCAAATTTAAGGTACGACAAATTAATATTAACAGTTAAATATTTGTATTTGGGTCTATTGAAAACTTTTAAAATCATAGTGCTTGGCTTTATTTCACTAAGGCGTGGCAAAAGAGAGAGCGAGTAATTTCACAGTTTTTATAACATAACATTTTTTTGGCCAAAATAAATGGAATATTTGTTTCATTAGCAACATAGAGTTTAGTTTTCTGCACATTCTAGTATCAACAGATCTTGAATATCAGTCAAAACTGTCCTGGAATTTTGTCAACACTTTTTTAAATGAATAGAAATAATTTTGACAAAATTCCAGGACATACTTAACATATATTTATGACCTGTTACTATTAGCGTGTACAGAAAACTAAACTCTATATTGCTACTGGAGAAATATTTGATATAGTATGGCAGAAAAATTTCAATCTTATAAAAACAGTAAAAATATCTGCGATCTCTTCGGGTGCACCAGTGAGATTCATTATGATGTTAATAAAATGAACAAAGATTGAAACACATGATTATAGCCGCGTCGCGTCGTCTAGTGTTACAATCATTTAATCCAACTTTGCAATGAGGAGTTCGGGGTTATTATCCTGGTGGAGTTTGCCAAAAGTTATTTTATAAATAGTTCCCCACTCTCCCTCTACACAAGTATGGGTACCCTTTATCTGAATTCCAACTTCCATTAATATTTCATAGCTCATTGTCTCAATCATTATAAATGCATATAACCAAAATAGTTAATGAGGCATGGTGAGAAAAATAAATTTTCTCATACTCACCCCCTTTATTGTAAGCATGTGGATAGTTCAGATATGTTGGATTTATATTAAGATAAAAAAACAAAATTTGTAAAATCCTAAAATATCCAAGTTATCAATATTTCTCCAGAGGGTTTTGTATTAGTTATTTGAAGTTTCCTGCAATATAAATGTTCCCCATGCGTGTAGATTAATACTCTCAATCTACGACCTGTACAGGAATCTGCCCTGCCTCTTCATTAAACACATTTATTTTTATGCTTATCGTGCAATTTTTATCAGTAAAATATTTTAACATTGAAATAAATATATTTAAGAATGATTTTATTTTGGAACAAGGAAACCATGTATGAAAATTACCTACATCTCATAAATATGGATTATTCCATTTTATACAAAAACTAAGTTTTATGTACTATTGTTAGACAAAACAACACCATAGCCAGCTTAGCATGACAGGAACAGTCTTAGTTCAATTATTACAGCGTGGCTATTAACTATGCCTTAGTTGCAGACCAAGGGAGACAAGAACCAGAAGTGGAGACATCTCTCTGACATCTGGTGATATCTGTACAGTGTTATCCCCAACTGCGTCTTTGGGTGTAGCGGGTTGCATCATTCGAAGTGCAGTCTCCGGGTGACGTCTGTTTCTAAAAGTCGATCTCGTGGGTCCAGTAGGTGGGAGTAATGAAGGGAGATGGGGGAGAAAACATAGGCGGGTTCTGGG
>CABFOV010006793.1:0-32359 GCA_902141375.1 Timema poppense | reverse complement strand
AAAGAAGCCATGGGGCTACTGTATATACCTAAATGTTGACTGTCAGAAGTCAGCTGTGAGCTGTCAGCACCAAAGAAGCCATACGGCTACTGTATATATGCATTATATAATGTTCAACAATCTACCGAGGGAATTTTGTGGTTCAAAAAAGGTCACCAAAAAGTTACTAATATTTGTTTCTCTAACTTAGTAGACACCCTGTGTACTGGCCCAAATAAAATATTACCGTACAAATTAAGGTGTTCTATTTAAGATAATGAGCGAAATCCAAATATCTTAGAAGCTGACCAAGCTAACAACAGGGTGCAGTCATGGGTCAGAGGCCGCAGTGCTGTGTGGGGGAGAGACGTCGGGGAGGTTCGAGGGGAAAACCGGACTCGGACAAGGTGACGCACGCTCTCCTGCACTTTTCAACTAGAACGGGTCATCAGGCGCACAGACAGGGTGTAGTGCTGAACGGCCGACACAAATTGCACCGCGTTGATGAGACAAGACAACGAAGAATTACAATGACTCCCCCCTCACCTCCATCTACCCAAGGTACAGTTCCTGCATGTTACAAAATAGACCTCTGTTGGAATCTGCCTTTTATATTCAGTGAATAATGTTGATTTGTGCATTTAAGGCCAACAGTTTTCGAAAGAATGATTTTAAGAGAAAAACACCACACCACACTATGTTGGGGCCGACACTGTAAGTTTTAAACAATTTACAATCCAAAGACAAGCAGTTCTTTTTTGTTTTGACCTCCTCACCTGATGCTAATCTATTACAGGGCATCTACTTAGTTGTAGAAACAAGAATTAGTAACATTTTGGTGACCATTTTTGACCACAAAATTCCTTCTGTAAACTGTTGAACATTATATAATACATATACAGGCATAATGCATTCCCACGTAATATTAACTTTAACTATATGGTGAGTGTTAACCTTGTCCTTGGTGTCACGGTATAAACAATCAGCCAACTTGTGGCTAGCTCATGGCATAGGTGGGGTTGCTCAAAATTTGACGTGTTCGAGTTATGATGTGCGGGAAAGTCAAACAAAAATATTTTCGTCACTTTATGAACAAAATATTGAAAATTCGTTGACATTTCAGGGACTTTAATGACTTTTTTTTTACAGTTAGTAACTATTTTGTGACTCTTGTGGCCAGTAGACAGCCCACAATATCCCTTGAAATATAGCTCTATAATAATAATATTTAGCACCGCGTCTTACTACCCATTCGGGTTATACGCTTTAAGTACTAATTACTCTAATGGACTAGGAATTTGGAAGGTTGAAACAGAGGAAACGAACCCGCATTCGCGTGGAGGGAGAGTGGAAAACCATTTAGGAAAAACCACCCCCAGTTCACCCGACCGAGATTCGAACCTCGATCTCCCCGTCCTCAGCAGTCAAGCTCAATACGACAAGCGCGCCAGCCAACTACGCCACCGAGGCGGGTTGTAGCTCTATAGACGTGTAGGGGGGTAAGGAACACCTCCAATTACCCGGACAGAGGGGTGGAAGCACAATACAGAATATAAATGTCTAACAAGACCACGTGTGCCAACAACTCAAACTATTTTAATGTATGTATTAATTGACCAAGCAGAGCGAGGTCCTGATTTAGCTCAGCCCATTTGGCCCCACGTGCTCGCCTGTATCAGAGCGCCGCGCTAATTGTGCGCACAACTCACCGAGTGGCTTGAACCTGAACTTGGTGCAACGGGAAGTGAGCGGCTGGATGATCCGACTCACGTAGTTGCAAATGAGACAGAACCTGGTGGACTTGCTCTCGCGCTCCATGGTTCTACGTAGCGCGGCCTGCGCTGCGTGCGTCATTGAGTCGGCCTCGTCCAGGATCACTATCTTGAAGGGAGGGCATGGTCGGCCACTAAAACAAAACAATAACCGAGCTGGAGTGTGGACAGCTTGACTCCAGGATTTCTGCACACATCTGCGCAGTCATGGACAGCTTGACTCCAGGATTTCTACCCACATCTGCACAATCATGATGGACAGCTGGACTCCAGGATTTCTACCCACATCTGCACAATCATGATGGACAGCTGGACTCCAGGATTTCTGCCCACATCTGCGCAGTCATGGACAGCTTGACTCCGGGATTTCTGCACACGTCTGCGCAGTCATGGAAAGCTTGACTCCAGGATTTCTGCCCACATCTGCGCATTCATGGACAGCTTGACCCCAGGATTTCTGCACATGTCTGCGCAGTCATGGACAGCTTGACTCCAGGATTTCTGCCCACATCTGCGCAGTCATGGACAGCTCGACTCCAGGATTTCTGCCCATGTCTGCACGACCACCGAACGTAAAACAATGTTGACACCTGCTAGACCTTGCAGCCAAAGCTGTAGTGACCCCATTGCCACCAGTGACCAGGCAGACCAAGGTGACAGTCTTGCTTTGTTTGGGGTAAAATTAGTTTGATGTACTGTAGTTTTTTCTAAATTTTAGACCATACAACAGCTAAAAGCATATAGACTGATGAAAATACACAAGGACCAGTAGTCGAGCCAAAGAAATTCAGATGTAATAAGCTCCTCCTGAATGAGACTAGATATTACGGTCTGGTGTACTGAGGGTGGTTTTCCACTATATCTCCACCCAAATGTGGGTACACTTCCTATGAATATAGCCTTACTCATCGCTAAAACCATCAGCATAATTAGTACATAAGCGTATAATCTGAACGGGCAGCAAGACACAACGATGCAACGCTTGAAAAACTATTCTAGAACAGAATCTCTTTACTGTACGGCTCTAACGATGTTTACATCAAATTAACCTTCTGCTATGCGCTGTTCAAGTCATGTGCTATGCAGTCCTGAATATAAACTCAGCCTCAAAGAAAAACTACCTTCATTCTACGGAGCCAGGACTCAAACCCCGACCTTGTCATCAGCAGACCAAATTATATGAGCTTGACAGTTAGACCATGTGAGCAAGTGTGTGAATAATTGTCGACTGTTACGCAGAGCTACATTAAAATTTGGTGTTTTTTTAATTCTGTAAAATTATCGCTCATCTCCCAAAACATGTTGAGTGTTCTCTGAAATGGACAATAACCTCCCCCCTCCCCCTCTCCATCCCGAATAATACCAAGGTACCTTATTCGTCACACGGGCGCTGTTGAAAAACGTTTGGGGCCCATCACTAACATAATTCTATCACAGAACAGATGTAGTGTAAATTATTATTAATTTAAACAGACTGAACAATATTACATTATTTATAATATTTTGCTTATTTGAGGTATTTAACGTGCGCTTTCTGAACCAATTGATTATATCAGTACATGACTTGCAAACTAACTTAAATCTAGAACAGACACAATACCCAGCCCCTCGGCCATCAATTCATCACTATGGAAGGGGGAAACTCACATTTCTCAAATAACATTGTTGGTAGTGCAAGGAATCAAACCCTGGACCCTTAGCTCGATATGCAGACGTGCCACCGACCGAGCTACGGCGTCGGACTATTTGTAATACCACCACGCAATAAATTAATTTAGTGTTAACAAAAGCAAACTCTTACTCGGGTCGAACACCGCTCGCAGTCAGCTGGGCAAACTTCTTGACCTTGTCCCGAACCACCTGGATGCCCCGCTCGTCCGACGCGTTCAGCTCCAGGATCCTACAAGGAGAGCGAACGGTTGTCAGAGGTGACGTAAGGAGCCGGCAGGGAGCGCAACAGAATGGTGGAGTTATGAAACTTCAAATAAGATAGACAAGATTTTAATTGGATTGGTAAATATTACTTTTCAAAAACCATTGGTTGACTAACTTAAAAAAAAATAATTGAGTAATACTGCTTTTTGACATTCATATTGGTATGGTCATGTAATGAAGATGGAAACGGAAATGATCTCATAATGAAGATGTTGAAGTATGTACGGAAAAGAAAGCAAAGGAGACCATGAGACGAGAAAAGCAGATGACAGAAAGTGTGCAAGTGAGAGGGTAAGAATGAGAGCAAATAAAGGAGGAAGAATGGTGGAAGGATAGATGAAGATGCAGGCATTTTATTAAAGATATTGCTGAGACTACGTGGACATCAGAGCCAGTGGTTGGACCTTTGAAACTTCTACTATAGTAGTCTAAATAGTAACTAGTAGCTGGACCTGTGCTTGTAGATGTCGCCAAACAATTGGCGAGCAGCCGCCAAGATGGTGCTGGTCTTACCGGTGCCAGGGGGCCCGTAGAACAAGAGGTTAGGAAGGTCTGCTCCTTGCAGACACTGACGCAACACTTCCACCACATCGTTCTGCTCTACCACCTCATTTACTGTGCGTGGTCGACTGGACAAACACACACACTCGGAATAATACAACACCAATTAGTTGTGGTTTAAAATAAGAACATTTACATAACCGATTATATTATTATTATTATTACTATTTATAGTGTGTTTAAAGATTTATATACCTACTATTTCTCAACCCATGGAGTGTAGGTAGTCTTCTTTTGTGCTGGGCTAGAATCTTCCTTGGAACAAGAAGTTCCCTGAGAACCAAGCTTCCCAGTCTTCAAGAATGCTTGCATTTTGTGAGATATTTTAAATTACCAAACACAAGCTGTTTTTTTTAAAAGTATGATTTGGGCATGAACTAAATATAAAATGATGATAAAGTAATAAATTGAAAACTCTTAAAGGATTAATCCCGCTAAATTCATAAATGTAGAAGGCAGTTTGTCCATAATCAATGTCAGAAAAATAATTTATATTTATGATAGAAAATTCTCTAAAGCTATTTAAAAAAAAAACTTAATGTGGGATTAAAGTAAGAGCCAGCGTAGGCAAATATTTTTACAATTTCTATAACAAAATATTTTTACACAAAAAATAATATATTTATTCAGTAGATAGAGATACGAACCTTCTTTGAATATATCTAACGGGTACCGTTGAATTTGATTATTGTTTCTCTTTATCTAGAATATTTATCATCAAATGCCACTATGCTCATGACAGATAATCAAGAATTGATGATATGTCATTGCTTATCCCAAAATAAAAAAGGTTGGAGCCAGGGAGCCACTTTATGGTATTAAAAGCGTACTCCCGACATGGTGTGGATACACCAGCGTGATGGAAGAGCTGTGTGGTAGATTATAGATATAATATGGTATGCCCGTAATGCAAGGTAAACAAATATACGAACAGTGTGAATTTTGGTTGATGACAAATGTTTTTACGTCAATCAAAAACAGATGGTTAAATAGTAATTGTATAGAATAGTTTTAACTTATTAAAACATATCAGAATGAATGTAGGCCTACTCCATGCTGTTTACATGAAATTTAAAAGTTAGCTTTCAATTAATTCTGTCTTTCTTGTAGGGCTACATTAAAAAGAATTGTAACATTTGGACATTGTTATTGTTTGAGAATAATATACACCAGTGTTAGTTCGAGATTAAATGTAATAAAAACCCGATTAGCAAATATAAGTTAAAAACTTTTGACTCTTAACTAAAAAAAAGATAGTCAATTAAGGTTTTATTTGAAAAAAAAAGTAGTGAATTAGGAATTTATTTGACAACTGAAGAGGGCTTCTCTAAAGGTGCTATGTCCAATGGAATTAGTTTTTTTAGTCATGTGCTAACATGATCAAATTATTTATAAATTAAGCCCGTATCACATGACACTAGCTCGTACTAGAAATCAAGTGTGCTAGCTAGTGACTAGATATTTGTATACTAGCTAGTATAATAGAAACAGGACTAGAGTATTCACACGCTGCTAGTTTGGTACTAGGTTCTAGTGCAAATATTTATGGAACTTCAGAGATTAATTTCGGGTGCAACAGCTGCATTAATTGCTAATAAAGATATTGAAAAATATGAGAGGGAGCCTAAGAAAAAGAATATGGACACGGGACTTGTTGGGAAAGACGAAATAATGGTCGCAGGATGCTAAATATGATACATTCGGAGGTTAGGTAGTATACATTCGGGGTGACACAAACGTTTAGTATCTCCCTAAATTTGTATTCATTTATTTACGATGTGGTCAGAAGCCCCTAAGCCCATGGGTGTCCAAGTACAGTATCCTTGATTCACAAATGTTCTTTTTTAAGCCTACACACACTTTATATTCTCTAAAAAAAAAAATCCAAGGTTGGCATGCTATCAAGTTTATTTAGATTAAAATTGGGTCTGGAACACAGTTTGTCATTTTTAGATGACATGTTTTAAATAGAATTTATATATATTAAATATATTGTCATATTGTGGCAATTTGGTATTATATAAACAAGGATGTTTAGAATAATTTTCCGCCAACAACAAAATCACATCCGAAGACCATGTCGGCGCCATTTCTATTATTTACTCTACACATAGTCTGAGCGGGCATTGATTGGTCGAATTACACAAACTAGTGTCGGAACTAGTACGAAAATAGCGCATGTTCTATCCTCACGACTAGTATGGTAGCCAGTACCAAGTGGCAGAACCAGTATACTTTTTCTGATTCACATGACGCTAGATGATGACGTACTATCTAGTGCTAGCTAGCACACTGGATTTCAAGTACTAGCTAGTGTCGTGTGATACGGGCTTTAGGTAAACTACCTACCTTTGAAAAAATAAACAAAATATATTATATTGAGAAGATACTATTAAAAACAAGCTCGACACACCTCTAATATTAATATAACTTTAAAAAGTAATAATATTAATATAACTTTAAAAAGTAATATGAAGTGTCGATATTGAAGTGTTGATATTTTTATTTTTAAACTTAAAAATATATTTCCATCTTAAATATGGCTGCAAACAATTATGGGTGGAGTTGGAGTTGATAAAAATTTACTGGCTCCAACTTTGACTTCAAAATAATATATTGCCCCCTCACCGCCCCCTCTGGGCCACCAGCCTGATCTTTCAGGGTAGCTTGCGGGAGGGGTAAGACTGGAGGCAAGGTAATTGTATGGGTTCGAGTTAATATGTAGGTGGTCGAGTTTTGGTTTAATAGTAGTTACTAAAAACTAATACAAAATGTTATGTTAGATGAAAGACAAAGAAATAAAGAGACTGGTTGCCCGCGCTCGTGGAAGAACTGGTTTAACTCGTGGAAACTTAGACCAATGGAATTGACTGACATTGTGTAAGATCCATACAGAGCTCGATCTCGGGACCCTAGCCTCGATGGATGCCCTCTTAAGTATAAGTGCACTGGTGACCTGAAGATGTATTGTGATAGGGTATGGCGTAGGGTATCGTAACTGCCTGCAATGGCGAAGGAATTGTGACAGCCCTGATGCTAATAAATAATAGCCTTTTATACCCCGCAATGGCCCCTTTCCTGGCCAACTTGTTCAATTATTGTTTTGAATTGTCAGCGCCCCCTTGCAACCTTTCTAGTTCGTTACTTCATAGATGCTAAGCTAGTGATTTTAGTGCGAGCGTCCGCTCGAGTTATGTGAATCAAAACAAACATTCAAACGTTGCTCTGTAGTTATGATAATATCAACATAAATGGTAAAGTTTTCATTTTAGTTTTATACTTTTTATTATTATTTAGGACCAATATTTGTAATTTAGAACGACAAATTTCTTCAAACATAATTAAAAATGCCAAGGAAGCTTCCCCTGAAGTCATCTCTATTGGAGACTTTAACTGCAATACATTTTTTTTATTACTGATAAACATACTTGAGCCAGTTATGAAGAAGTCTGAATTGACCACTAGAAAAATAGGGGAGTCAGAGTCGAAGGTTTGGCGTACTTTCTCCAAAGCCATGTTAACAAGTAGCCTTGAGGTCTTAGGCGTTGTACTCGCATTGCCATTTGTCATTAGGAAGATATATGTTCAAATACCAGTCGAATAAACTCAGGAATTTTCTCCCATCTTATTTCAACACTAGTCCGGGTCCACTTAATTTTTACAATCGCCTTATTGTCCAGCATACACTGGTGTAGACTACTCGAGACCGTGAGGGGTCATTATGGTTTGAATGTACCTTCACACGCGTACACACAAACCCCTTCTTGGTCCACTACATTACTGCACTCTATGAGCGTTTCTCATGAGTCCATGCCATCATTCAGATGTTCACATAAATGATGGCGATGTACAAGTTGGATAAATTAATACATAGATTACGTTTGTTACATTAATAAAATGTGTATCCTTTTAAAGTATGTACACAAACTAAAATTTTGAATACACTAAATATATTATATTAAACTATTAAAACTTATATTTAATTTTAAATTAGCCTGCCTGAAATATTACATTGGATTTTATGTTTGTTGGATGAACTTTGGACATTTAAGCGTAAATGACGGTCACATTTTCATCCGAGTTAAAGTGTAAAATTGTTTCTACTGAGTGCTTGTGTATTTTATTCAAATTCACCCCCTAAATCTGGTCTTTTTTAAAATAAGCTGATGTAGTATAATACTTATAAAATAAATAATTTAATTAAATTAAACCCTTTTTTGTTTATGTTAGTCATATATTTACTTATTCTATGACATTAGGAGCTTGAGGGAAAGTTCATCGCCGTACTTCAAAAAGTACTACCTATCTCGAGTTAGTTCTATCCAGTCCACCTCACTACACCCCATATCTCAGGTCCATTCTAATGCTATCCTCCCCTCTGGTCTCAACAGTTAACACACTGAACAAGTCTCTAAGATTCCTCCATTCGCGTTGTGTGTCCTTCCACCGTTATCTATGAGACTTGATTTTCCTAATTATGTCTTGTGGTTAGTGCAGGGTATGTACCAATTACACTAATGATCTAGGAATTAGGAAGGTCTAATTTAGAGAATATGCACCCGCATTTGTGTGGAGGGAGAGTGGAAAACCATCCTTAGCACACTCGACCAGGATCAAACCCAGTCTTAGTCCAGTCCAACACGAGAATAGCGCATTGACCACGTGGCCAACAAATGGTAACTTTGAATATTAACATCAATTAAACATGCTCATTTTTACTTGATAATATTAAAAGCTATTTTCATCTATGGGGGGAAAAAAAAGAGTAAATAGTTGATTAACCTTATTTTATAAAGGCGAGTCTAAAGGATGCATTTAAATTATTTACCTGCATGGTGCACAAAATCCTCGAAGCAAACAAGCAAGATGTCTGCCAACAGGGGCTGTCGCGCTCAAGTCTACCGAACTCAATAGTGGCAGAACACATATTGAACTGAAAGGTTTGGAATATGGTTGGCATTTTACTAAAAATACTTGAAAGAAGGAAACGGCCCATATTTTTATTTCAAAACCAAAACATGTGAGAGATGCAATTTTAAGTTTTCTTCTTACTTAAGTTACTTAAGTTGCACCCTTTGCTTATGGTGAATTTTATGTGAAATACAAATGCTCATAAGGCTGTCAAATGTCTATATAGACCTGCTTCGGTGGCCACATGGTCTAAGACGCTACTCTCATAGTACACCAGGTCACAGGTGTGCCGAATGAAAAGTGATATTCGCCACACAGCTCAAACAAATGTTTAAAATATCACTCTCTATTAGAACGAGTTTATTCAAGACATGTACTTTGACTGCTCACTTACAACAGCCTCAGACAAAAATGATTAAAAATGTTTGTATTGACAATGTAAACCAATTTAGTGTGAACCGTGACAATCCTTTGGTCTGGATACAGAGATGGCACTAAGTGTCGCTAAAGATGGTGGAGGGGAGTATTGGATGGTTATACTGAGCCAATGACTCATTCATAAGTGGAGGATAAGCAGGAAATACCAAGTTACAATCAGTACAAGTCACCAGGAAAAAGTTTATTTTACTGGCAGAGCTAGAAAACTCAACCTCCCCACACTTATATGGCCAATTCGCCCCATGTGGTGATGGGAGACACAGCACCCCCCTTCCCCCCTACACTAGACTGTCGATAAGGGGAGATCGTGGTTTCAAACCAGTTGGATGTACTGGAGTTTTTGTTTTCCTAAATGGGTTCTCTCTCTCTCTCTCACCACACAAATGTGGGTACACTTCATATAAATTCAACCTTCCTCATATTTAGCCCATCAGCGTTAAGACTCAAATGGGTAGTAAGACCCGATGCTTAAAAAAGTGTCTATAGTCACTCAACATTTCTTACGTGTTTACAAAGCCTGCCTCTTGACAGGAGTTATCCTCTTTGTCATCCAAAAAAAGAATTCAGCGACCCCTTAAAGGCCCCACGGTAGAGCACTATTTAAAAGCGCCATTCTCGCAATAGACTGGACTGTCGATGATGGGGAGATCGAGGTTTGAATCCCGATGGGTGGACTGAGGGTGATTATTCCCAAATGATTTTCCATGCGCTTTCAATTTAATTGCAGATACACTTCCTCATACCTATCACAGTAGTGTAATTATAAATAAGCAGATAATTCAAACAGGTTGCGAGACTCGGCGGTAAAAACGGCTCTCCTCCTAAGAAATACTCTGTGGAACTCTGAGGTGTTCTTGGACAGATGATCAAGTGGCGGAAGAAATGTCCCGAGGTGGCTTACCGTGCTGTGACCTTGGCTATTCCGGTTATTTCACTACACGTTCCTTAAGTCACTCGTTATCTCTCTCGGACGCAATTTGACCTATCACAGCGTGTCACAACTCTAGTCTAGACGATATTGACAGAGTGTTTTCCATGAACAAGCTACGAATGGTTTATTTGGGACCTGGAGGAGTGTGTACCCCACGTGTTCCACTCCGGTGCTGGTGAATGTGGCAAAGCAGGTACACAAGGGACGCAAGTGCAGGGTATATAATCATCTCTCTTCTCATCCCAAGTACTTGGCCTGCCAGTGAGTCGAGGATTGTGCGGAGAACACACTCTCAATGCCAGCCGAGGGCAGGATGTTCGCTTAAATGCATTCTCTTATTGTGTTTTATATTACTCTTTCGTCACTAGACTATTTTGGTGTACAGCCACGCTACAGATGGGCAGGGGATAGTGGGGTTATGCCAGCACCATACGTATAGCCGCATTGTTATATTATCGATTTATCGCGCCTCTTTTTGGGCGTCGATCGTAGTACTATGTGATCAATCACCCCGCTTCGGGCGTCTATTGATACACAACGGATTAATTCCTTGATATAAAATGCTGTGATGTTTTATAGGTTGTATAAAGCTCCGTGATCGAGCACCTATCATCACTGTACGGAAAGATACCGTTTAGTCAGCTGTCTATAGCTCCGTGTTCGAGCACTAATTAAATCGGTATATTAATATAATTAAAGAAAGAGAAATGTTGATGGCTGTTATTTCACACACGGTTTATTTAAATTACATCTGTTAATTACTTGTACATATTTCAATTAAATGTTTTATATCACCACACACTTGTGATATTGATGTGATTTATATTATACTGTGTTAGACCGACTTGTGCTTGAGCGAGATCTCGGTGTAGATGTTTGGATCCCGGAGATGCCTTAAACATACTCACAATGGTTTATATATAACATACCCCTTGCATTTCTCTCCCCTTTTCAAGAGTGTAAAATCCAACTAATAGAAATGTCCTGGCGACAGGTTTTGTGAAGGCTAGCTTCTTATTGGTATAGGGAATTGGCGTATTTTGCCAAATACTATGAAGTTGTTCCTTTTAACAGGAAGTGACGCAGTTTTTCTTTTAACAAGAAAGATGTTATAAAAACATATTTTAGGGGTGAGATCCTTTTCACCTTGTTTCTGAGAAGCGCATGTTTCTTCATGGATGAATCTTAAAAGGATACTCTACATATATTACTTTAAAGAAAAATTACCCTCATCCATGACTTTTTACATAATTTAGATTAATCCAAACCAATATCATTACAGCGCTACAGATGGACAGGGGATAGTGGGGTTATGCCAGCACCACGCGTACAGCTGAGCTACAGATGGACAGGGGATCGTGGGGTTATTTATTTTAAAACAAATATTGCTAAATCTTCACACACAAACATTTGTTTTAAACCTTTCTTAGCAACATTAAATTGAATCTTAGTTAAATTTGTAGTTAATATCACAGTATATCTAAAATTTTATTTTATTGTATTATGACTATTTTTAATAATTATTTAACATGAGCAATTTTACGATTTAAAACTTTTTCTTTTAAATATATGAGTTGGTTAATTAACATAATAAAAAGTTAGCACATATTTGTTTTTTTATTTACCCGATTAAGTTTTAAAAGTATATATTTATTCAAGCCAAGGTCGAATCTGCTGAATACTTGGGAGGTTCATAATAAACCCGCTCAAGATCGTCTCGAATAAAAACATGTTGAGCTCGAGGACTCCTGGTACAAACAGTGGTTTTGATCATTACAATATTTAATCAATCAATTAAATAGTTTATTATCCAATATTTCAATACAAGTGTACAAAAGGATATTAAATAGATTCAAGGTAAACGTGATATACAAAACAATGATTTATGTTTTCCACAGCAGTTATCTCGTGTCGCTGTTGCGCGTCAATGTTGACAGGTTTGTACGCAACAAAGCTCTAATGTTGACAGTCAGTCCTGGAATGTGACAGGTTGAGGAAGGAAACATCAGGTTAAGATACCATTCATGGTACCTGAACAATGATCGTTAAAAATAATGTTGTCTATCATAATTATTAGACATGTACAGTACTTAAGCATTCATTTTAACAAGTTGAATATTGTAGCGACTCGGGAATACGCTATTAATAAATAGTGAGGATACAACAATTTGTAGATTGTGGACAAGATGGCGTCAGTCCCTAATATGGACCATGTCAATACATCACAGTCTCAGTTGGGGACAAGATGGCGTCAGTCCCTAATATGGACCATGTCAATACATCACAGTCTCAGTTGTGGACAAGATGGTGTCAGTCCCTAATATGGACCATGTCAATACATCACAGTCTCGGTTGTGGACAAGATGGTGTTCAGTCCCTAATATGGACCATGTCAATACATCACAGTCTCAGTTGGGGACAAGATGGCGTCAGTCCCTAATATGGACCATGTCTAGGATGTGTGTACGTACAGACTAATAGGGGGGTGGCTGGTGACTGTAAGGGTTGCCCGGCTGTTGGCCCATCTGGTGCTGTTGCTGTTGGCCCATCATGTTGGGCCCAGTTGCCTGAGGATTCTGGGCACGCTCTTGTTTTTTCTGCAGCAACTGTTGCATGGCCAGAAACTGTTGTCGGACTTGCTGCTGTTGCTGTTGTTGTTGCTGCGGAAAGACAACAGTGAATACACAATGATAAGTTACTTTCCCGGCAAAATGTGAGCTTCAACTTGGGTTAATATCAGTCGGGGCGAGACCCGGTGAGGCATTGTCCCCTCTGGACGTATTTCCCTCCCCTCCAATATTCTTGAATACGAAGCCAAGAAATGGTCTTGCACTAAACTACAAATTGCTTCAATACACATCCAAATTTCACAAATTTTCAGGAGGATGTTCACTCCAATTGCTTCTCAAACCCCCCAAAAGCCCATTATCTTACGATAAGTTGTCCCCTCTTACACAAATATGGTTCCGGTGGCTCTGGTCAAAACAATATACTTAGAAGTCAAGCTTGTATACAATTTTTTTCAATTTTTGGGTGAAAATGCTTTGGTTCAAATCCCATCAGTAAAGTCATCGAGATGTCGCGAGACGCGTTTTTTACGAACATTTACGTAGCACATTAAAATTAATAGTAATGTTTTAAATAATATAATAATTATAATTTTTTATAAAAAGTTCAATGTAGTATTTTTTGAATATATTAACATTTTTTCCTTCTTAAATGAACGACCCAAAGGTTGGTTTCATGTGATTTACAACCAACCGGAGCTCAGACCTTTGGCTGGTTAGTGTTGCCTGCCCCATCTGGTAGAAATCACAATGTAATGAGGAAGTGCGGTGGTTCCTCGGAGCCTCCCACATTGAATTTCCTTGAGCGAGCGCAAGCAGAACTACCGATTCTGCCGAGAAAGGCATTTTCACAGTCCACAATCGACACGAGACCGACGGCTTTACTCCCCCTGCCGGGTTTGAACCCCCGAACATCGGGTCCTGAGGCGAGCTCTTTGCCCCGAGACCCCCGAGGTCAACATGTATTATAATAATAATAATATTATTTAGCACCTCGTCTTACTACCCGTTCGGGTTATACGCTTTAAGTACTAATTACGCTAATGGATTAGGAATTGGGAAGGTTGAATTAGAGGAAGTGAACCCGCATTTGTGTGGAGGGGAGAGTGGGAAAAACCACCCCCAGTTCACCCGACCGAGATTCGAACCTCGATCTCCCCGTCCTCAGCAGTCGAGCTCA
The DNA here is from genome assembly GCA_902141375.1 of Timema poppense. NCBI lineage: Eukaryota > Metazoa > Arthropoda > Insecta > Phasmatodea > Timematidae > Timema > Timema poppense. The sequence continues at coordinate 18,085 of CABFOV010006793.1, read as the reverse complement.
ACACGACAAGCGCATTAGTCAACTACGCCACCGAGGCGGGTGACAGCCATACCAACCAACGACAAATATTTAGAATTTAAGAATAATAAATTTGGCCATAATTCTTCCAGCCATAACACTCTTTTGAGTTTGAATTAGCTTTTTAACCATTTTTAGCCTAAAAAAAGTATTTTATTTACCAAGTTTTAGTACATTCCATCAAGGTTTCTGCTGACCAGTTAACGAGAAAGCAGCGTACCTGAGTAAACTGCTGGTTCTGTTGTGTGGGGTGACAGGGCGGTGGGCCCTGACCAGCCCCTCCTCGACCATACGGGGGTGCAGGTTGACCTTGCGGCTGGCCCATGGGGCCGCTCATGGTCGCCATCGTCACATTTGGGGCCTAGTGTTGGAAATGGTGTTACGACATCAATCAACGGTTTCCGTATATCTTGTACATATTTAAAACACAAAGCCTAAATGTTCATGATTATTTGTTTAATTCTTGTAATTAATTTATGAAGAAATCAACAAAGTAAAACAAAACATTAAAGAACATTTAGAAGGCATTGTCCGTCTTCTTGGTGGTCAAGGCTCGCCCGCTAAATGCTCTAACGAATGGACGGAATTACTCGAGTCCCAACACCCGACAAAACACAAAAAGTTTAAACACTTCTTAACTCAAACGAGACCAATTGTTGATAAGACTACAGCCAAACCCTCAAACTTGTACTAATTATACTAATGTGTGAGGAGGTATGAATTTAGAGGAAGTGTACCTACATTTGTGTGTGAAAAACCTCCCTCAGTTCACCCGACCGGGGTTTGAACCTCGATGTTCCCATCATCAGCAGTCTAGTATATCGCGAGAGAAACACCCCAGACCGTGGGGACACTGAAGTGGCTAGCATTAACTTCAACTTCAACTTCAAATCTTGACCTAGTCCTAAGTTAATCCGATGCTGTGAATTTAACTTTTCTGTTATTGACCAATACAGGCTAAAGTGACCTATATGAAATGAGAGGAAAATCAAATTGAAACATAATTAATTGTTTAGTTACTAATTATTACAGCTCTATTTAAAAATAAATATTATTTTAAATTAAAAAAGACCAAAAACATTTATTTTTTTAAAAATCGTAATAAATATCCAAATTTGTTGACAGGCTAAAGCAGGTGTCTACCGAACGTGAATGTCATGAATTTTTGTAAGCCAAGTTCGTTATGCAGGAAACAAATTTATTTTATTTTATTATTTGCTCCAATTATCTTAAATTTACTACACCTGAGTAACGGCCTAGTTCAGAAATGAATTAGATAGAAAGTAAAATGAGTAGACGTCTGCACAGCTTCAATAATGTATTATTATGTATAATATTATTTGATTTGATAACTATAATCAAAACAAAACAAAGAAAAAAATCAATAAAGTTTTAAGTCAATGTGGATCCCAAAATGTGCCTAAAATAAGTTAATTTATTTTTACTAACAATTCTTGTAAGATAAAATAACTGCTCGTTAATTACTAGCATACTGACCGGAAAATGTGCTGCTTTTTTTCCCCAAAAGTAACCTTTATATAATCTTTGTACAGCCTATAAAGAGACCCCTGGTTACTACGTAACAAATGTGCTAACTCTAAGGACCGAGGATATATATTTAAATAACTTATATTCACCAACCACCTCACTTTGACAAGTTGAAGTAATTATTTTTATTTATTATTATTTAGCACCGTGTCTTACTACCCTTTCGGGTTATACGCTTTAAGTACTAATTACTCTAATGGGCTAGGAATTGTGAAAAACCATTTAGGAAAAACCACCCCCGGTTCACCCGACCGAGATTCGAACCTCGATCTCCCCGTCCTCGGCGGTCGAGATCAACACGACAAGCGCGTTAGCCAACTACGCCACCGAGGCGGGTATTTTTATTTAACATCATAAATTAAACATATTTAACTAGGATATGATTAAAAAATTTGTGAAAAATATATGCTTCGATTTGAGATTGGAATCAAACCCCAAAAAAAATCTTCTTCACAGTTGTCTAAAATTGAGTGGTAAAGCATGCAAACCGGGACAACTATTAAAGTGTCAAAAGATTGACCTCATTTTCCCCGTCAATATTTGTGTGTAGTTCATGAAACAGTAATGAAAAATGGTTTAAATAGTCTGATATCTACTCGAACGAAGAAAATTGAAATTGCAGACCAAGAAAAATGACAAGAAATTGGACATAAATGTATATTTTAACTTTAAATACTCGCCATACTGGTCGGGTGTACTGAGGGGGGGGGGTGTTCACTATTTTACACTCCATGCAAATGCAGGTACACTTCCTCTATATTTAACATGCCCCATGCAAGATTTCTGATGTATCTTCAAACAGGTTGAACAAGTGAACAATTGACTGACATTGACCTGGAGGTACTGGGGTCGGACCCCCGGCTGACCCATGCCTCTCTGCTGTTGCGATGCCAGGGCCCCCTGTGGGGTATATTCCCCTCTTTGCTGCTGTTGCATGCCTCCAGCCATCATGTTCTGTTGTTGCTGCTGCTGTTGCTGATGTTGTTGCTGTTGTTGTTGCTGTTGTTGGGTGCATGTATCCTGGGTTCTGGAACCCTCCCATCATTGGCTGGGGCTGTTGGTTGGACATCATCTGCTGGGGGGCCCCATAGCCCCCTCCGCCGTAGCTCTGGGCCATCCCTGTCACACACACAGTTGGCCTTTATTACACCTTTATGTGGCTTCACTGGTCTGGAGAGTCTGGGAGAGCTATAGATGGGTCTGCAGAGTCTGGGAGAGCTAGATATGGGTCTGGAGAATCTGGGAGAGCTAGAGACGGGTCTGGAGAGTCTGGGAAAGCTAGAGACGGGTCTGGAGAGTCTGGGAGAGCTAGAGACGGGTCTGCAGAGTCTGGGAGAGCTAGAGACGGGTCTGGAGAGTCTGGGAGAGCTAGAGACGGGTCTGTGAGCTAGAGACGGGTCTGGAGAGTCTGTGAGAGCTAGAGACGGGTCTGGAGAGTCTGGGAGAGCTAGAGACGGGTCTGCAGAGTCTGTGAGAGCTAAAGATGGGTCTGGAGAGTCTGGGAAAGCTAGAGACGGGTCTGGAGAGTCTGGGAGAGCTAGAAACGGGTCTGCAAAGTCTGTGAGAGCTAGAGACGGGTCTGGAGAGTCTGTGAGAGCTAGGGATGGGTCTGCAGAGTCTGTGAGAGCTAGAGATGGGTCCGGAGAGTCTGGGAGAGCTAAAGATGGGTCTGGAGAGTCTGTGAGAGCTAGGGATGAGCCTGGAGAGTTTGAGACAGCTAGGGATGGGTCTGGACAGTCTGGGAAAGTTAGACGGGTCTGCAGAGTCTGTGAGAGCTAGAGACGAATCTGGACAGTCTGGGAAAGTTAGAGACGGGTCTACAGAGTCTGTGAGAGCTAGAGACGAATCTGAACAGTCTGGGAAAGTTAGAGACGGGTCTGCAGAGTCTGTGAGAGCTAGAGACGAATTTGGACAGTCTGGGAAAGCTAGGGATAAGTCTGCAGAGTCTGTGAGAGCTAGAGATGGGTCTGGACAGTCTGGGAAAGCTAGAGACGGATCTGCAGAGTCTGTGAGAGCTAGAGATGGGTGTTGGAGAGTCTGGGAGAGCTAGAGATGGGGCTGCAGAGTCTGTGAGAGATAGAGATGAGTCTGGACAGTCTGGGAAAGCTAGGGATGGGTCTGGAGAGTCTGGGAAAGATAGAGATGGTTCTGCAGAGTCTGGGATAGCTAGGGATGGGTCTGGACAGTCTGGGAGATATACAGATGGGTCTGCAGAGTCTGTGAGAGTTAGGGGATAAGTCTGCAGAGTCTGTGAGAGCTAGAGAAGGGGCTGCAGAGTCTGTGAGAGCTAGAGATGGGGCTGCAGAGTCTGTGAGAGCTAGAGATGGGTCTGCAGAGTCTGTGAGAGCTAGAGATGGGTCTGGACAGTCTGGGAAAGATAGAGATGGGTCTGCAGAGTCTGTGAGAGCCGGGGATGTGTCTGTAGAGTCTGGGAGAGCTAGAGATGGGTCTGGACAGTCTGGGAGACCTAGATATGGGTCTGCAGAATCTGGGAAAGATAGAGATGGGTCAGCAGAGTCTGGTAGAGCTAGGGGATAAGTCTGCAGAGTCTGTGAGAGCTAGGGATGGGTCTGGAGAGTCTGGGAGAGAGAGTTAGGGATGGGTCTGGAGAGTCTGTGAGAGCTAGGGATGGGTCTGGAGGGTCTGTGAGAGCTAGAGATGGGTCTGGAGAGTCTGGGAAAGCTAGAGACGGGTCTGGAGTGTCTGTGAGAGAGCTAGGGGATTGGTCTGGAGAGTCTGTGAGAGCTAGGGATGGGTCTGGAGAGTCTGTGAGAGCTAGAGATGGGTCTGGAGAGTCTGGGAGAGCTAGAGATGGGTCTGGAGAGTCTGGGAGAGCTAGAGATGAGTCTGGAGAGAGTGAAAGAGCTAGGGATGGGTCTGGAGAGTCTGAGAGAGCTAGGGATGGGTCTGGAGAGTCTGTGAGAGCTAGAGATGGGTCTGGAGAGTCTGTGAGAGCTAGAGATGGGTCTGCAGAGTCTGTGAGAGCTAGAGATGGGTCTGGAGAGTCTGTGAGAGAGCTAGGGATGGGTCTGGAGAGTCTGGGAGAGCTATAGATGGGTCTGGAGAGTCTGGGAGAGCTATAGATGGGTCTGCAGAGTCTGTGAGAGCTAGAGACGGGTCTGGAGAGTCTGGGAGAGCTAGAGACGGGTCTGGAGAGTCTGGGAGAGAACTAGGGATGGGTCTGGAGAGTCTGGGAGAGCTACGGGATGGGTCTGGAGAGTCTGGAAGAGCTAGGGGATAGGTCTGGAGAGAGTGAGAGAGCTAGGGTTGGGTCTGGAGAGTCTGGGAGAGCTATAGATGGGTCTGCAGAGTCTGTGAGAGCTAGAGATGGGTCTGCAGAGTCTGTGAGAGCTAGAGATGGGTCTGGAGAGTCTGTGAGAGCTAGATACGGGTCTGGAGAGTCTGGGAAAGCTAGAGACGGGTCTGGAGAGCCTGGGAGAGCTAGAGACGGGTCTGCAGAGCCTGGGAGAGCTAGAGACGGGTCTGCAGAGTCTGTGAGAGGTAGAGACGGGTCTGGAGAGTCTGTGAGAGCTAGAGATGGGTCTGCAGAGTCTGTGAGAGCTAGAGATGGGTCTGCAGAGTCTGTGAGAGCTAGTGATGGGTCTGGTCAGTCTAGGAAAGCTAGAGACGGGTCTGCAGAGTCTGTGAGAGCTAGAGATGGGTTTGGAGAGTCTGGGAGAGCTAGGGATGGGTCTGCAGAGTCTGGAAGAGCTAGAGGATAAGTCTGCAGAGTTTGTGAGAGCTAGAAATGGGTCTGGACAGTCTGGGAAAGCTAGAGACGGGTCTGCAGAGTCCGGTAGAGCTAGGGGATAAGTCTGCAGAGTCTGTGAGAGCTAGGGATGGGTCTGGAGAGTCTGTGAGAGCTAGGGATGGGTCTGCAGAGTCTGTGAGAGCTAGAGATAGGTCTGGAGAGTCTGTGAGAGCTAGAGATAGGTCTGGAGAGTCTGGGATAGCTAAAGATGGGTCTGGAGAGTCTGTGAGATGCTAGGGATGAGTCTGGAGAGTCTGGGAGAGCTAGAGATGGGGCTGCAGAGTCTGTGAGAGATAGAGATGGGTCTGCAGAGTCTGTGAGAGCTAGTGATGGGTTTGCAGAGTCTGTGAGAGCTAGAGATGGGTCTGGAGAGTCTGGGAGAGCTAGAGACGGGTCTGGACAGTCTGTGAGAGCTAGAGATAGGTCTGGAGAGTATGGTAGAGCTAGGAGATAGGTCTGGACAGCCTGGGAGACCTAGAGATGGGTCTGCAGAGTCTGTGAGAGCTAGGGATGGGTCTGCAGAGTCTGTGATAGCTAGAGATGGGCTGGACAGTCTGGGAGATCTAGAGATAGGTCTGGAGAGTCTGTGAGAGCTAGGGATGAGTCTGGAGAGTCTGGGAGAGCTAGAGATGGGGCTGCAGAGTCTGTGAGAGCTAGAGATGGGTTTGCAGAGTCTGTGAGAGCTAGAGATAGGTCTGGAGAGTATGGTAGAGCTAGGAGATAGGTCTAGACAGCCTGGGAGACCTAAGTCTGCAGAGTCTGTGAGAGCTAGGGATGGGTCTGGAGAGTCTGGGAGAGCTAGGGACAAGTCTGCAGAGTCTGTGAGAGCTAGAGATTGGTCTGGACCGTCTGGGAGAGCTAGAGATGGGTCTGCAGAGTCTGTGAGAGCCGGGGATGTGTCTGGAGAGTCTGGGAGAGCTAGAGATGGGTCTGGACAGTCTGGGAAAGTTAGAGACAGGTCTGCAGAGTCTGGTAGAGCTAGAGATGGGTCTGCAGAGTCTGTGAGAGCTAGAGATGGGTCTGGAGAGTCTGTGAATGCTAGAGATGGGTCTGGAGAGTCTGGGAGAGATAGAGATGGGTCTGGATATTCTGTGAGAGCTAGAGATAGGTCTGGAGAGTATGGTAGAACTAGGAGATAGGTCTGGACAGCCTGGGAGAGCTAGGAATAAGGTTAGGTCCTGAAGCCTTACCCTAAGTCACCCATAGGGACCTTGGGGAGGTATGCTACCAGAACTAGCAACCACTTAGTATGTTGTAACTGATGAGGCAGGTTCACATTCCCCCACACCCCTTCAGAGCCGACCTCCCAGGGCCAGTCCCCAGAGAGGTACAAGGCCAACAACAATAATAACAATAACCAACTAACCAAATGAGAATAAAATCAAAACCAAATAGTCCCCCAACAGACACAGCTTTGTTGTTTCTATCAAATGTTACTCCAAGTCATAAGGAACCAGCCTTCCTATTCAGGAGAGAGAAGAGCCCTCATTGGACGAGAAGAAAGAAGAGCCAATCAAAGTAAACAATCGTACCTTGGACACCAAAAATAGAATCCCCGCTCCATTTACAGAACCACCCCTAAACAGTTGTTTCCATTATCAGCTACAAGATCTACCTTGCTGCATGTTGGTGTAGATGGGGCCCTGTGTGGGCCCTCCTTGCTGTTGCTGGAACATGCCTTGCTGCGGGGGCTGCATGGCCGGGGGCCCCCCGTGCTGGGCCCTCAACTGCTGCCTGGAACATTCGAGAGATGTTACCTGGCGAGGGGAGATTATTGGGAAACTGTGTTGGGCCTTCGCCCCTCGAGAGTGATCTCTGCTCTCTCAACCGCACTCTCATATACCAGTCTTATGTCTCTAAAGTACCAGTGATGGACTCACTATTTGTACCGGTACTGGCACAGTTTATATCGGGTTCTTACAGGGCTGTGGAGTCAGAGGCGGTAAAAATGTACCAACTCCGTCTTCAAAATAAACACTTATAAGTTATAATGATATGACAATACATGGTAAACATAATTTTCATACGGTTATTATTATTCTGGACCAATATTTGATTTTTGGATTGACAAATTTGTTCAAATATAAATTCCCTTTGCCACAGAAGCTTCCATAAAGTATTGGAGCATTTTACTGCAGTCAATTTGTTATCAGTAATTAATATACTTCAGATTTTTATGAAGGAGTCAGTCGAAAACTTGATGTACCGACTCCACAGCCCTGGTTCCAAGCTCAGTATTGTTCGCGGGTGGTAATACCTGACAAACTGCTGCTGTCTGGGCATCCCTTGAGGGAATCCCGAAGGTGCGCTGGGCTGCTGTGGGCCCCCCATGAACTGGTTGGATGGGATTCTCATGCGCAACATATGAGACAACGCCTGCTTCGACTGGTTCAAGGGACGTTCAAACCTGGGCCCTAATGAGGCAATCACAAATCCAGTACTACCAACTCACCAACACTCACAGGATCCATACTTTGTTTTTGGTCAATGCATCCTACTTCTTACTACCTGTTAGGTGACCTGGTGGTCTAGGGGTAAGGTGTCAGACTTCTGTGCTGGCGGCCGGGGTTCAATCCTCGGTCCCGGCACAGATTTATCTGATTACCAAACCCTTCCTTCACCTCTGACAAGACATCTTGTGAATGTGGGGAATGCCAGGCCTCCACCGTGGTTCGGATCCCATGTTAAACTGTAGGTCCTTCATTTAATCTCACAATCACCCTACCATTACACATTAGCGTAAGTGCGTATAACCCGAACGGGTAGTAAGACGCGGTGCTAATAATAATAATAATACTACCTGTTCAAGTTACCCGCATATGTACTAATTATGTGTTAGGGGTAAGGAGGTTCAATTAGCGAAAGTGTACACACATTTGCGTGACGAGTGGAAAACCGCTTAGGAATAACCTCCCTCAGAGCACCCCGCATGGATTCGAACCCCGATCTCACTGTCATCGGCAGTCCAGTCTATTGTGAAAATGACACCTTAGACCACACAGTCACCAAAGCGGACCCTGGTTCCCCAAATAATAGAGACAATTTGATATGTTGGTGTTAATGTCAGACCTGCGGGTAATTGTTGCGAGTAGTATCCTTGTTGCTGCTGTTGTTGTTGTTGTTGTTGTTGCTGTTGCGGTTGGTTGTAGGCCCACTGGGGCTGAGCAGAGAACATGTTGGAGCCCTGGTTGGGGCCGGGATACCCCCCGGGACCTGCTCCGGGTCCCAAGTGTTGCTGGGACTGCATGGGAGGCTGAGGTTGCTGTTGCTGTAAGGGGAATTGTGCGCAGAGAACAGTGATCAGTAGGTCCCTGGTGCTAGTTTGTTTATCACTATTCTATAAGACTTGTTCCGTCGACCAAAGTGGTCTTGGAGTAAAGTGCTCATCTCACGACCCAACAGGCACGAAACCGGTCGAGGCCGATAAAACTACGTAGCTCGACTTCCTTCGAACGGAAACTTAACCGACGATTGTGTGTCGATTGAGGCAGGTAAAAAGAAAAAAGACCCGACATGAGATACCATTTTGGGGCAAAGTTTGCGACCAAGTTACCGCTCGCTCAGAGAAATTCAGTGCAAAAGACAAAGAGAAAAACACATTGCTATTTCATGACTTTAGTAGTATATGTTCTTTGTTCGAAATGGAGCATGCGGGTGACACTAGATAGCTGAGCGTGAGCGTTGCTCCGAGCGGACGGGGCACAACATTCGACCTTCAGGCTGTGGATCCTCAATCAACCACTTATCGCCCGGTTATTGTGGTATTGTGTGAGCTTGCTGACCTAACTCAACAATGAGTTGGAACTGTACCAGGAGATAGTGTGAACGTACCTGACTTCCACAAGACAACTTGAGGAAAAAGATAACAATATTAACATTAGCAACACTCATGTAACAATGTGAACCTCTGTCCAGTGGCGGCAGTGTACAGTGATCATGTGACGTTATATTACTATACACTGTCAAGTGTTGACTAAAATATAACTGAGCTTATTATTGTCTAGTCGACTAAATCAAGTGGAGCAATCTGATGTTTCAATTTAAATTCCACAAGTAAAAAATTTACTTAAGTAGAGTCCCAAAAATTAAATTGATCCTCTACTTAGATGATGAATTTGTTTCAAATGATAATAATATTATTATTATTAGCACCGCGTCTTACTGCCCGTTCGGGTTATACGCACTTATGCTAATGTGTAATGGTAGGGTGATTGTGAGATGAAATGGAGGACCTACAGTTTAACGTGGGATCCGAACCACGGTGGAGGCCTGGCATTCCCCACATTCACAAGATGTCTTGTCAGAGGTGAAGGAAGGGTTTGGTAATCAGATAAATCCGTGCCGGGACCGAGGATTTAACCCCGGACCCCCAGCACAGAAGTCTGACACCTTACACCCTAGACCGCCAGGTCACCCTATGATGTTTAAAGAAGTGGTTAATATGTGATGCTAGTCATAAGTCAAAATACTGCAACATTAATAGTTTATTCTTGTCTCTGTGGGTTCCTAAAGCCTAACCGAAATCGATGCAGCCTTCTCTCAATAATTTTAGTGTCGAGAGGTTTAGTTAAATCACAGCCGGTCGATAGAAATAACAAATGTTGGTAATCTAATTGCATGCTGGGACCTGTGATGAGTAGTTGGTTGGTTGATGTGTTACCCTTCCTCCCACCCCCTCGTGTGTCTACAAAGAAAACATTAGGCTACAACTTCAGTCATGGTAACATATCACCTCCCATGTTGAATGTGTTTGTTTTATTTACAGTCTGTTACTATTGTACAGTCATCGTATCAAGTATAGTCGCTAGTTTTTAGTAAACTCACTCGCCTCGGTGGCGTAGTTGGCTAACGCGCTTGTCGTGTTGAGCTCGACTGCTGAGGACGGGGAGATCGAGGTTCGAATCTCGGCCGGGTGAACCGGGGGGCGGTTTTTCCTAAATGGTTTTCCACTCTCCCTCCACGCAAATGCGGGTTCACTTCCTCTAATTCAACCTTCCCAATTCCTAATCCATTAGAGTAATTAGTACTTAAAAGCGTATAACCCGAACGGGTAGTAAGACGCGGTGCTAATTATTATTATTATTATTTAATAAACTCTGTTTGATTTGTCACAACTTTGCTTCTCTGACTAAATAGAGTACCACGAGGGAAATTATCAGAGTTTTCAGTAATTCGGGGTAGGCTCTCTCACGTCCACATCCAACTAAAAAGAGGCTACTGTATTTATATATATATATATATATATATATAAACCAGTCAACTTGAGTCGAGACCTCCGGTGACAAAGAGTCGAAAAAAACAACAGATAACTCTGTTAAAGCACCTTGGCGTAATATTTACCTGCACGGGCTGGGCCATTCCCGTCATGGGGGGCTGGCCGTTTACCCCCGGGGCCTTGCCTCTCCTCCTGCGTTGGCTCTTGCCCCTCTTGCTCGCCCCGCGAGGGCTCTGGTCAGAGTTCGGGGTGTCGGCCTTCCCGTCATCCTTCAACTGGTTGCAATACACACATGAACACTACACGACAACATCACCACATGCTCCGGGATAGCTCCTTTCAACAGGACACCTTCAGTCGGCGAGTGGCTCATTTTGTGTTCTCTCGACATAACCAATCATTTAAACAAGTGGACTGATTTGTGCGCGCAGACACACACACACGCGCACACACACACGCGCACACACACACACACACACGCACACACACACACACAGAACTAGTCCTCAAGGGATGAGGTAAACCTAATGAGTGAGCGGACACAGGGCCAGTTTCATAGTCAAGTTTAGTACGCCTCGAGCGCGGCGCTACACTAAGTTCATGACGACACCTACCTAAACCAGAATGGAATGGGCCAGTTTCCTATGAGAGAACGGCCCATTCCATTCTGGTTTAGGTAGGTGTCGTCTTGTATTTAGTGTAGCGCCGCACTCGAGGCGTACAAAACTTGACTATGAAACTGGCCCTAAGACGAAAAGTGAGACAAAGAGTTAGTGAGGGGTCGAACAAACTCAAAAATTTGTTTATAAGACAGTTCTCACCAGGCGAGCGTGAATGGGGCAACTCTCGTCTAGCGCATCTTCGTCCCAGCCCCCTAATCATGAACGAATTACCGAAAAATTGAATCTTAACGGTTTGTATCCTCATTAAACAAAATATTGTATCGTAATGTAAGTGGATTCGCATACAATGCGTCGAAGATATTATCTTTGTTTTGTTCCAATTGGAAATTTTAGGGGCCCTTTGAATGGAAAGTTGTAAGCTTAAGCTTAAGATGTAGCTGATGATATATCTAACGCTTCATTATCTTTAGGTTTTTACCAACCTGCATTGGTAGTCGCGTAGTCTAATGTTTCACTCTTGTATTAGACTGGATTGCCCGCAGTGGGGAGAGAGGGGTTCAAATACTGATCAGGTGTAATGGAGGAGGTTTTACATCCTGCCTCCCTCATCTCTATTATATTAGTGTAATTAATGTATGTGTAGTCGTGTACAGCTCTAATGAGTACTGAGACGCGGCGGGAATAAAAATAATAGTTTTCATTAAAATGATTTAAAGCTTTGTAAAGGGAGTGGGGAGAAGGGGCAAATTCATCAGTTGCCCCTCCTTGGGCACATCACTCAGACTTGTACCGAGAGCTGGGCAAGGCTCAGACTTGTACCGAGAGCCGGGCAAGGCCCAGACTTGTACCGAGAGTTGGGCAAGGCTCAGACTTGTACCGAGAGCCGGGCAAGGCTCAGACTTGTACCGAGAGTTGGGCAAGGCCCAGACTTGTACCGAGAGCCGGGCAAGGCCCAGACTTGTACCGAGAGCCGGGCAAGGCTCAGACTTGTACCGAGAGCTGGGCACATCGCTCAGACTTGTACCGAGAGCTGGTCAGGGGTCAGACTTGTACCGAGAGCCGGGCAAGGCCCAGACTTGTACCGAGAGTTGGGCAAGGCTCAGACTTGTACCGTAAGGCCCAGACTTGTACCGAGAGCCGGGCAAGGCCCAGACTTGTACCGAGAGCCGGGCAAGGCCCAGACTTGTACCGAGAGCTGGGCAAGGCTCAGTATAGTGGTGCGATGTTTGTTGCTAAGACTTTTAGAGAACACGTATGTCAACAGAATATTGTACCCTGGAGCGGGGGAAAAAAAAGCTGAAAACAAAACAATGAGCAACTAATAAAAACAAAAACTAATTTGAGCCAATATTATTATTTAGGCATAGCAATGTTGCCAACTTTTATTACAAAGTGACATTTCACCTATGTGAAATCATCTTTTCACTTTGTTTACCTTTCAAGGTTTCACTATGACCCGACGTAAAATATACCATAGCAGGCCATCAAGCTACGAACGAAGCCGTTCACGGAGAATGGAAAGTCCATTTTGGTGTATCTGTGGGAGGGTGAATATAAAACAAATAAAAGGGGACAAACACAATATGGCTTCACAATTTAAAGAACAACATAATTCATACTTTACACCGCTGCCCCTGGACAAAGAAATAATGGCCGCCTCTTGAAGAACATTTAACGTTCCCGCCCAATCGCCTGACCTAGGTTTCATTCCATGAGAAATCATCAAGAGGACATCTATAGGATGAAACCTAGGTCAAGGGAGTGCACGGAGGCAGCCATTACCTATTTGTCCAGTGGCAGCAATGTAGATTGTCAAATGTGTTCCTTCTTTTCAATTTAAAAGCCATATTCTTTGTTACTTCTTTTGTTAATCTAGAGTAAATAATGTTGAGATAGTGCTGGGAAGTCCCACCAACCTAACTGACGAGTCCCACCAACTCTAACTGACGAGTCCCACCAACCTAACTGACAAGTCCCACCAACCTAACTGACGAGTCCCACCAACCTAACTGACAAGTCCCCAACGGGACCAGTGACTCGTCGCTCGGCCCTGGGAATGTGTTCAGGAAGAAGTTACTCACACTCTTCTCCTGAGGAGGATCCAAGTCCTCGACGGGTAATGGAGGAGGGTCCAGGAAGTAGGACACCGGCCGCAGAAGACTGTGAGTGTGGTATTTGAGTAGCCTGTGAGTGTCCTCGTACCACAGAGGTTTGCGCTCCATCCTGACCGCTCCAAACCAGGCCCAAGAGAGAGGAGCCGGGTTCTTGTGTCCCTCGAGGAGGTCCCAGGGTGACACTCTCTGTTTCTCTGCTACCTGCAGACCCTGATAAAACACACACACACACACCCTCTGTCTATTTGTCCAACAGGTGATTACAGCCCTACGGTGAGATCTATTACACCGGTACCTGTTTCTTGTCGATGGAGTCGAAACCGGTGATTTTGTTGCCCTTGGTGTCGGTGATGCAACCGATGGGTTCGCAAGCGATGACCTCTGCAGTGACCTTGGGTAAGGGCAACAGTTGGCGCACATGCAGGATGGAGGGGGACGATCTATCTCCCAGCTCCTGTGTGGAGATACACATTGTTATCTCCCTCCTGCATACAGATATATATATTATTGCTATCTCCCTCCTGCATACAGATATATATATATATATTGCTATCTCCCTCCTGCATACAGATATATATATATATATTCTTAAGTTATCCTCCCTCATCCCTAACACATTAGTATATTTTATGCTTATAGCACCCAAATGTGTTGTAAGATTGTTTATAATAGAAATGATAACTAAACAGGATTTCTCATTATAACATGCAACACATTTATTCGGTAAAGTGATAAATTGTTCTTGGGTCTGGTTGTTTTGTTTATCTTATATTATGTAGGGGTTGAACCCCCAAGAAAATGTATTAGATCTCTAAAACAAATTGTGTTTCAAAATTTGGTTTTTCTTTTTTAATCCCAAATAGGATGTTTTCTCGATTCCTCGAATCGGTAAGGATTCAAGGGTGCCAACTCTATCGATAATACTCCAGGTATATTTGTGGACATGATGTTTTGTTGGTAGCCCTGGGCCTGGATTCACTAATGGAAGCAAATAGTTGAGCAGGCGCAAGTTTGAAAGATGTGCCCAAATCCCTATTCACTAAAAGAAACGGGCGCAATTTGAGAGCAATGTTGCACCTTCTATTTGCCACCCCTCAAGAGTAGACGCAACTATTAAATCATGATTGCCACTCCAATAAATCTAAATGGTGACCAATTATCGTATTGGCATAAAATACAACTAGTTACCTAACCGACTTTAATTAATAATAATGAGATTAAAATAACATTAGGTGACCTGGTGGTCTAGGGGTAAGGTGTCAGACATCTGTGCTGGCGGCAGGGGTTCAATCCTCAGTCCCGGCACAGATTTATCTGATTACCAAACCCTTCCTTCACCTCTGACAAGACATCTTGTGAATGTGGGGAATGCCAGGCCTCCACCGTGGTTCGGATTCCACGTTAAACTGTAGGTCCTCCATTTCATCTCACAATCACCCTACCATTATACATTAGCGTAAGTGCGTATAACCCGAACGGGTAGTAAGACACGGTGATGATGATGATGATAATAATAATAATAATAATAATAATAATAATAATAATAATAATAATAATAATAATAATAATAATAATAACAATAACAACAACAACATACATCTGTCAAGCATAAAATTTGTTTCAATTTAGATTGTAATAAAAGCAATTACTTACTTCTTATTGAATTTTTACATTCAAACAACGCAACAGTATTTTTTTTGCATTATTAAAAAACACAACGTCCGTCAAACAAAACCACAGACCCAAAGAGGTCGGTATTCCTCCAAGTTCAAAGACATCTTGTCACTAAATATGGCGGTTAGTATAGCTTTAAACTAATAATATAAATAAATACTAAATAATGTACTAGTATTGTTTTTGAAAAACATCCAGAAAGAGAGCGCTTCTAATTTTATTGCTGGTTTATAAGAAAAATGTTTAAAAATCTTTGCGTTTGCTGTCGTTTTAATTAGATATTTAAAATAAAGTAGCCTTGACTCTGAAAGTAAATTCTTAGCTGGGATTGGTCGAAAAGAGCGCCATTGATGGTGTTTATGGTGATGTCACCATAATATTTCCACCAGTTGGCACCTCGTTTAGTGAATACGGAAATGGCGCTAATAATAATAATAATAATAATCTATGGGAGTATCTTGGGTGCAAAGTTGCGCCGGAGCAGAAATGCGCTCGTCAGTGAATCCAGGCCCCGTAGGGTCCGTGACAACCAGAGATCACTGCCGAGGACTCCAAGTTGTTCACGTCTTTCCTCGTTTAAAAGAGCTACCTTCTTGAGTTTCTTCATGAGGTTCTGATAATGCTTCCTGCTGTCCTCCTTCTCTATCTGCGAGTCCGAGACTAGAGTGGAATGAATCAGGGTCGCCAACATGTCGAGGACAGTTGTAAACAATTCCCTGGACAACAAAAAACATATCATATCGACATATAAACAAACCGTATCTTAAAATATAACAGGCCTGAAAATGAATTCATAAATACAACACAATTCATTTAGCTCGCCTGATGTTTATTGTATTTACACGTTTAATTAATAGGATTTAAATTTTTTAGCTATAACTATGTCTTAAACATTGGCCGAGAGATGCTGTTCTAATCATGATCTACAACATCTAATGCTCCACACTAAGGAAAAGATAAATTAGATTCTTATCACAATAGAATAACAAGTCTTTAAAACATGTGTGACAAGTACTAATAGCGATAGAAGATTTGATTACTTCAATCCTCGCGCTTAAAGTTAAATGTTTATTACTATTATTATTATTATTAGCGCCGCGTCTTACTACCCGTTCGGGTTATACACACTTACGCTAATGTGTAATGGTAGGGTGATTGTGAGATGAAATGGAGGACCTACAGTTTAACGTGGAATCCGAACCACGGTGGAGGCCTGGCATTCCCCACATTCACAAGATGTCTTGTCAGAGGTGAAGGAAGGGTTTGGTAATCAGATAAATCTGTGCCGGGAACGAGGATTGAACCCCGGCCGCCAGTAAAGAAGTCCGACACCTTACCCCTAGACCGCCAGGTCACCTACGTTTATTACTAGTGTGTCAAGATCTATTTTTTGAAGCTATTCAGTAACTACATGCAATCCTCAAGGGTACATTATTTGTTATGTATTATCTGAGGGGGTCTAGCTAAGTATTTATAAAGGCTGTTTTGGGGGGTAAAAAGGTTCATAAGACTATTGTTTTCTGAGAAACGTGAGCATATGGAGCGTTCATCTGACATATTCGAGGGACGTACGAGTTGTTGTTGAGGTCGATGACACCGTAAGTGATGAGCTGCACGAGCAGGATGGCCCAGTCAGTGGTGACAGTCGTGTTGCGCTGAATTGTGTCGAACATTCCTCCAACTAGACTAAACCTCAGCTGCAATGAGTCCTGCATGAGGGCGCGGCCCTTGGGGCCCTCATAGTTGGACAGACGCTCCTGTCAACAAACAAACCATCATCACAGCTGGTCCTGCATACAGCCACACCCCTTGGGGCCCTCGTAGCTGGACAGACGCTGCAGATAAGCCACATATTTTAGTTCCCTAAAATTAACCAACACAATGTTCTGAATTACGTTCTTGTTAAGCTACAGGAACTGAGAGTAGTCCACCATGAACACTTACATCCTTGTTAAGCTGCAGGAACTGAGAGTAGTCGTACATCCACACTTACATCTCTTGTTAAGCTGCAGGAACTGAGAGTAGTCGTACATCCACACTTACATCCTTGTTAAGCTGCAGGAGCTGAGAGTAGTCCCCTATCCACACTTACATCCTTGTTAAGCTGCAGGAACTGAGACAGCTGTGAGTGCAGCGAGGTGAGGAGTCCCTCCCTCTGATCGTCCTGGCCCTTGAGGCAGGTCAGTACCAGAGACAGGAAGGGCTGGTGGTTGAGTAGAGACGAGGAGGAGCGCTGTGAAGGTCGCTCCTTATCGCGGGTCTTGCTCGACCAGTTCCCGCTCTCCAACACTTGTCCTGACAGGCGAGAACATGTTTTACCGTCACTACCCGTCAGGGTTGTCCCAACGACGGAACTCCTCGATACTAAGGATATTTAAGATTTGATGATTAGAGAAAATATCTGATTTGAGATCCAAACAATTTTTTTCCCCTCAAAAGTTTGAATTGGAATCTGTCTTAAGAGCTCTATTAATGCTTATTGGTGATATATGCCCATAATAATTATAGGATGAACTAAACAGCCAAACCCCTGAACATTAATTTAACACTTAACCAAATGAATTAATGTTATAATTTAGAGTTGGGTCAAATATACTATTTAACAAATCTGAATCTCATATCTGAATATTTTATCTTCTAATCTCAATAAAAATCTTGTAAAAAATTATGAAAATAAGAGGAAATATAAATATAATATAAAATACAAATCTTAACTAAATATTAACGTTCTTTCTTATAGTACATTCGTTATAACATTCATACATTCAGTTAAGTGTTATATTACTGGTCTGGGGTCTTGTTGTCGAGTATGTACAGTCATTCTTTTGGGGCTGGAAAACCAACAAGAAGTATTAAAACTATAAAACACATTACTGTTCAAGATTTTAAAAACATTTTTTCTCTCCATTTTTTGAGTCTAGTATCTGATATTTCTTGAATCTCGAATATCCTTAAGGATTCAAGGATATGAGGATCCCATCCCTAGATATAATGAATGCATATTGAAAAGAAATGTTAAAATTTAGTTACTTATAATTTGTACCTTTCTGTTTTCAAAGCAATTCGAAATAGAGATTTGGGATTCCAAGGTAAACCACTACAACTTTGCAATAATAAGGTTAGGTTAGGATAAGTTATTATA
>CABFOV010006792.1:18843-32364 GCA_902141375.1 Timema poppense | reverse complement strand
GTGATTAGGTCAGCAAGCCTCTCCTAGAATGAATTGGCTATAACATTTTGACAAGGAATTTTAATCATGGGATAAGGGTTGGGGTCTAATGTGAAGGGGAGGATGGGCAGGCGGAGTGGGAAATTAAGCTGGGATTGCCAGCTTATTTGTGCCTAGCAATGTTGTCATAGCACTACCTCTTTTTTTTCCGCTAAGGAACTTAACTGTTATAAAATGAATGATCACAGCATGGCTCACCCGAGAGTTGTGGTCTTGATTTTGAATCCTGGCTACAAGATTAATAGAATATTAATAATTTAAAATACTGAACTTATTATTTCACGTGTCGTAAAGTATTTATTGTACCGAATACTACTAAGCCTATATTTATAAAATGTGTTCTTAGAAGAAACAAATATGTACCGGTATTACTAAGCAATTCATTAAAATGATTTTGAGTGATTAAGTTTAAGGATTCTTTTGTTATTATTTTAGCACCGAGTCTTACTATACGTTCGTGGTATACTCACATGTACTAATCACGATAATTAGTTAGGAATTAGGAAAGCTGAATTTAGAGGAAGTGCACTCGCCTTTGCGTAAAGAGAGTGGGGAACAATTTATAATAAAACTACCCTCAGTACACCCGATCTCTTTGTCTTAACAATGGTCTAGGCTATGACGAGAGTGACGCATTAGAGACCATGTTAGTACCGGAACAGGTTTTATAGTTATTTATTTTGTAGTAAAAAAAGTATTAATTTTCTTTATAATCAAAATAGTTAACATAGCTTATTATGAGCCCCTTACAAACTGACCGACAAGCTGTAGAAATGTGGAATGCCACGCGCATAAGAAGGCAAAGTGATTGACAGCCAACTGGTTGACCAAATAAATAAATATATTTCAAACTTGAATGTGTCAAGTGATCGACATGTTTAGGACCATGTGATAATATATATAACTGTTCGACATGAGAGGATCTACTGGTATACAAAAGTCGAGGTGGATTGACCAATTGACAGACAAGTTAATAAATTGCAAACAATGTGTTCGACAACAAAATCATAAACGGAAAATAACACGTAAGGCCTATTAAATATTATTTTTAATATAATTTAGAACTCTAATAAATAAATACATTTGTGGTCATATGGCCAATGAACTGGAATCCCGGTGTTGAAGAGATCGGAGTTAGAATCCTGGTAATAAGTACAAAGGTATTTATTTACCCCCTAAAAGCTTAGTCACTATCCCTCCATGCAAATGAGTGCATATTTCCTTAAATTTTACCTTTCTCATTCCTTATTCTGCGTATAGCTCAAACGGGGAGTGAGAAGCTAAGGGGGAAAAATACCAGTTTAGTAGATTTTATTTTTAGCACCAAGTCTTACTACCCGTTTGGGTTATACGCTAATTTTGTGGATAAAAATCATCATTAATAAAGCATAAATTTTCTAAATTGGTCTTTTTGGGTCAACCAGTTGGCTGTCGATCATTTTGTCCGCATACTTATTTGTTCACCCAGTTGGTACAAGTCATGCCCCACTTATGTCGGCTACTTGTCTGTCTTCCACTTTGTCCTCCCATGTCGACCAGTTTGTCTGCATCAGTGACGAGGGTAAAGTCGTCAGTCTCATCTTATTTGGTTTGTCAGTGATAGGGAGATCAAGGTTAGTATCCCAGCAGGATGTAATTATATGTTTGGTTCTAGAGGTCTCCGACTCTACCTCTACTCAAATGATGATGCATTTTCTAAAAATATACCTTCATTTGCCCTTCCCAATTAGTCAAGTGTAGTCCAATACCTTAGCTCAGTTGGTAGAGTGTCTACCTGCTGAGCTAAGGGTCCTAGATTCGATTCCCATCATGATCAGATAATGAAATATGGGTTTCCCTTTCATAGTGATTAATTGACGGCTGGAGGCTGGGTGTTGTGTCTGTACTATATTTAATAACATAGAATAATTAGTACATAAACGTATAAGCCGAACGGGTAGTAATACGCAGTGCTAAGCTAGGTGGATATCTCGGACGTGTGATAAGATGTGAAGTACCGGTATAGAAAATTACACTATATCGTTACATTGTGACATTTAGAAAAAGTGTTTATTTATGTTATGTTCAAAAAAGTTAGTAAAAAATATTAAGAGCTTAAGAAATCCCCCAGGAATTCACAATCTTACATAAACCGCATGATATAGGAGACAAGGTTTATATACTAGAGATTGAAATAGTTACTTACTAATTATCTTTCCACGAGTGATTTTGAAAACCTATACCAAATTCAAAAGAAAAAGAAAAATCGTAATGAGACTCAGTCTATTTTGACCAAAAAAAATATCAAGGGACTTGACTAAGTTTGCAAAGACTAAACTAACGCATTTAAAACAATTTTATCTAAAAACTGTTCTAAAACAGAATATTATAGTAATATTATAAATGTAGCTTATCCACTGCCTCCGTTCGACGTGTGACCTGTCACAGGATGAAATGATCCACCATAGATAAGTGATTGCGGACCTTTTGAGTCTTGATTGTTACGTCTTAGATAAATTTTGTTTCTTAAGATTCAGATGAATGGACACCTACTATATAAGAACGATAAAGTTGTAAAGCCTATTTCTCAAAAACTATACATGGTAAAAAATGCGGTTTTTTGTATTATATTAAACTTGTAAATTTAAAATAAATTATATTAATGAAAAAGTTACAAGTTAATATTTACCTTTTTGTAATAAGACGTAATTTAAAATTAAATTTAAATTAAATAAAACATTAAATACAATAATGTAATTTTGAAGTTATCGTATTATTTAGTACAATAATTTTTATAAAATTTTATATTTTCAAATTAAATCATGTCTAAACTGTTGAAAAAGTTCAGTAGCTTCCCGGTAGATTGCTCTGTCTTCAGAAGCACCTCTCCCTCTTTTTTTTCTGTAAACCCCACTACTCCCCCTTCCCTCCTAGACATTTATATCTTGTTCAGGTAAAACCATTGACTTGACACTAATTGTTTGTCACCTCTAAACCTGAGCTAATTAAAATGATCCCTTTGATGCATTTGTATAATCTATGCTAAAAGTTTTTTTATAGAGTAAACTTGATTATATTTACCTTATAAATAATTTGCATAAACAGTCTTTTCTTGATTAGATAAAACCTATTTGTATAACGTTGGTTTTGTAAGAGAGAGGCGAAAAGGATTTTTCTAAATAGTTTTATTCATGTTTTATAGACGAACAAGACCTTTTCCCATCTATAGCAAAATTAATTTTGAAGATATTAAGATTCAGTGGCGCATCCAGGAGTTTACTTAGGGGAGGGTGGGCATGTGTGTCATCGCTATTATTTCTATCCCCTGAAAATATGCATCAAATTATTTAATTTGAGACATGTCGGACCATGTGCGATGGCTGCATTCATACAATTGCACGGCGGTGCCACCCACCCCTGGACATCGAGGCCCAGGGCAGTTTTTAAGTATCTTTTTTTAGAAATACTTTTTAGAGAAATTACACACACACATGTATATACAGGTTGTCGAAAAAGGGGTTCAGAAATTATGGATCTTATCGTACACATTAACATGGGTAGAATGATTTTAATGATGTTACATGACCTTCAGCTGTGTCGATATGTCGCTAAACTCCAATAATAATAATAATAATAATAATAATAAAAGCGTCTTAGACATTATAGTTCCAAAAACCTACTCACATAGCGTTAAAGGCAATTTTGTATTGTAGTAATAAAAAATAAATGGTACGGTGCACCACACAGATTTTCTCTCGCATTTATCTTGAAATAGACATTTAATAAAAACTCGTTAAGATTTGTGAAATGAATTAACACTAAACCAAAAATCATAAATGAAATAATATACACCGTTACTTGCTCTATGGAGGGGTGGATTAAGGGTCGTGCGAAACGGGCAGCTGCCTGGGGCGCCAGCTTGAGGGGGTGCCAAACAGAGATAGACATGACCTGACGTAGCCTGGGCGTGACATGAAAATAGTCGCTAAACCTAACAACTAAAAACCTAATGTAGACAGGGCGTGATAGTGGAGTTGCTAAACTTAACAAACGTTCAATTTTTGATACTAACATGACATTTTACACATTAGTATTGTATCCTGTCATTTATAAAATATGACATCTTCAGTAAAAATTTCACAAAAAAAACTATCAAAATTCCATAAAAACAATTAAAACAAGATAACAAGTACTAATCTATTTCAATAAGAAGAGAGAGGTGGGGGACTCAGAATTGATGTTGCCGGGACACGCCCAAATATTGAGGAACATTGCCCCAGCGGACCATTGCGGTATCGTGAGCATTTTCNAAAATATGACATCTTCAGTAAAAATTTCACAAAAAAAACTATCAAAATTCCATAAAAACAATTAAAACAAGATAACAAGTACTAATCTATTTCAATAAGAAGAGAGAGGTGGGGGACTCAGAATTGATGTTGCCGGGACACGCCCAAATATTGAGGAACATTGCCCCAGCGGACCATTGCGGTATCGTGAGCATTTTCACGTCTTGATCGAAGAGCACACATCGAAGAAAAGAAAGATTATCGTCTCTGCTCACCACTCCTGTTGACAGCGCTAGTGAGGAAGTGGATTTATTCCGCAACTCTTCCTCCCACCCCGTTCCCCATAGATCTCCTGTTGTACTCCGGGCCAGTTCTGTCGCTATATAACAGATTCCCCGTGGATCAAATGTTTGTATTCCATTGTATATATTCACCGGAAAAGGACTCCATACAACCTTAGCACCGAAGATTACTGGTGGCCACGATGTGTCAGGTGTTAGTCTCACCACCGCATCGCAGAAAAGTCTCTTCTGAGAAATATTGAGTATCATGTCAGAATGTCTGACGTTGCTATCTAAGTCCCTCAGACATAGTTTCGTGTATTAGAATGTCTTGCTTTACTTTGTATGTCCACCAGACATAGTGTATTGTGTTATAATGTCTGAGTCATTTTCTATGTCTAGACATAGTTTCTTTAGTCAGACTGTCTGACGATTATGCCCATAAGGCATAGTTTAAATACAAGGGCTTTGTGCTCTACATATGTATAGGACCAGGTGATTTAGTATACTGAGTCCGTGAATTTGATTTCCTTTCCTAAGTCCTCAAGATATTGTTATCTTTTTATGATACCCTAAACGGGAGGATCTCGTTTAGAATCTCTTTACGGCTACAATCAGATCATCTAACATTTTCTTCTTGGACTTAGTTAGGTCAGTGACTAGTTGCAGTCACGATTACTCCCTTTTTGTGTAGCTGTTTACGGTGCGCAACCTGTGGGAGCACTACTAGATTGAAGTAGTGGCCCGCGAGGATAATGCTTTCTTTCAGACCCTTCAGGATACATATTTATCCTAGTGTTCAAATAAAGTTTGTACTATCTATTGTATGCCCTAGTAATGAATAAATGTATACATTTACTATTGATTGCTCTGGCAGTACTCATTTGGGAAAGACCGGCCATAGTAAATTACTGTGTAGATGCCTGATTGTTAGTCATCTGTTATTTGTAAAATGGAAGCTCCTCTTATAAGATATTTTTCTTAGGTTTTCTCGTAACTCTCCATGAGGGTTAATACAAGCTAGCTATCTTAAATTATAGTCTTCTTAGTAACTCTAAAAATATAGGATTTGATGCTATGTTTCTATTTTCAATTGTTTCACTATTATTCATGATTAGACTGCTCAGGTATTAGTCTGGTATTAGCCCGGCTAGATTGTCCTTTTTTATATATCACCTAAAACTTAATTCCCCATTTTACTGTTGCCGAGTTGTGGCAGATGATTCAAACTAATATCGCTATTTGTAGAGTTATTTAACCAAACAAAAAGGTCAATCTAACTACTGTCGGTTCCTTGTGTACAAAGTAATAATTCCTATTCGTCTTTTCTATCTCTATAACGGAATACAATTATCATTAATTAATTGAATTTAAATCTTGTAGCTCATATGTAATTCTATATATTTTTGTTTAAGTTTTAATAAACTTATTTGTTAAACTTATATATTTCTATAATGCATTTTCCTTCCCTTTCCTTCATCATGTATAACTTATTTAATTGTGTAAAAGCAACCGTTTCTTTTTCTACGTGACAGGAGAAGCAACGATGCAATATAATTTTGTGGTGAGTAAAATAGAACCTAGCTCCACTCTTAAAAAGTTATTTTACATTTGCCAGCTTGAAATAATGGCGCCCTAAAACTTTTTTTTTTTCGCAATTATAACATAAACCGTTTATAATGTCAAAGTGTTTGTTAAACTTATAATAAAAAATAGAGGATCTCATTGTCTACCAAACAAGTTCTTATAGTTTTGTTTGTAATCCAAACATTTTTTGTACAATCTCGAAGTGAAACGTTTAGCGTATGTTTAACATTTGTGGAGTTTCCCCTTCAATTATTTTCCCAGCACGCCCAGGCTACGTTAGGTTTGGGAATTATTTTCATATTCTCCGAGAGTACATTCACCATGAGAAATGTGGTAGCTGGCAGCTAGCAGAAGATTTAAGAACTGCCAAAATAAAAACCAAATTAAAAATAAAATTGTTTTTGTGAATGTTTTGACTGCTAAAAGTGACAATAAATCAACATATTATGGTCATTGCAGATCATATGGTTTGGCAAGTGGATATATGAGATTTGATCTGCTAACTTTTGCTAGCTGTTAGTTACCTACACTCCAAAGGCGAATGGACTATAGTATCCACCGGTTACGTAGAGAAGCGTTAAAAAAAAAAAACGCCCGGGCGCGAAATATGCTTCGAGCCGCCCATAAGAGAAACATCTTTTTTAACCAAAGAGCATAAGAATAAAATTCATTTTCAAAAAACTGTACTAAAATCAGTGGTGTAGTCGTAAATTTAGCAGTGCCGGAACGCAAGGTCGTAGCAACCCCAAAGTTGAAATGGGGTTTTGGGACCCCCAACCACCGTAGGCAATAAAATGCACAAACATAAGTGCCTCTAGAAGCTATTTGGAATATCTTTTAATGATTACTAAACCATAAACTTACTTAATGCACTTCCCCTTAAATTCCAGGAATTCGCATAGAGCACTGTAAATTTTATCAGAATGTATTGATTAATAGTATAAAAAAAGTTTTAACATAATATTAATATAAAATCAAATAGTTATATTGGAATTGCAAAGTATAAAACTTTACTTAAAAATTCATTTTTTAGAAATATTTTTACACGAAAAGCAGTACCAGAACGGCGTTACCCACGTTTCCGCTCCACTACACCCCTGATTAAAAAGTATATATATATATATTTGTTTGTAGCTCCAAGCTAATTAGTTTTATAAAAATATATTGCAAATAAAAGATTTTTACATCTAATAGTACTACAACTTTAAAATGTTAAGTTATTACGAGTCTCAAATAGTTGCGGAGAAATGATCAAAATTTGAAAATATCCCCTATGCAAAGTGCCCTCCAAGTCATGTTCATGATAAAATGAAAATGTCCAACTTGTTTATAATGATAAACAGTGTTTAGATATCAAATTTAATCAAAATCATTAAAGTGAATTTCGAGTAAATGGATCTATTCTCTTTTTGCCTTTCAATAAACTAGCATTAAATCTAAGATATCTAATTATTATCTGGTTTGATCCTGGATTGGATCGCTGTCTCTAGGTCAATCTTTGATTGAATCGTTATTTTTTGTTAGATCTTGGATTGGATAGTTTTCTGTGGTTCTGATTGGATCATACTATCTGGTTTGATCACGGATTGGATTGCAGTCTCTGGTTCAATCTCTGATTGCATTATTTTTGTTCGATCTTGGATTGGATCCTTTTCTGTGGTTCTGATTGGATCATATTATCTGGTTTGATCCCGGATTGGATCGCAGTTTTTTGAGTCGAATAGGTTGGTAGTACTGTTTAAGTAACCAACTTCCCCTTGATTTGTTAATTGATTTTCTATTAAGAAATCTGTTAATTTTTTATATGATTTCTCTACTGCCTCGATAACAATCCCATCGATTTGTGTTGAAATTACATTTTTATTCGTATCCTGTTGAGAGTCATATGTTAATTTTACCTTATTGACAGGTGTTCGGGCCAGTGTCGTGAAGATTTGAACCTTATCCCTTTTCCTTTTTATAATATTCTTTTTCTAATCCTCTCACAATAAATTTTTTAAATAACACTTCAAAACTTTATGTATCTACTTCTGATTTCTATAGTTAAACATCTTGACATTCATATCACTATTTATATTGATTTATACTATCTTTGACTTCTCGGTTCCTTCTAGAGTATTATAACCTCAGTTTATATATACACGTCAATTTAGTAATTTTTACTCAGTTCTATTCCAATAACATCTGGGATGACTGGGATAATTCGGTAGATATGGTATTTCATAATCATTAATGGTTTTCTTAATATTTATATCTTTCATTTCAAGCCAAAAGGTTAAATTTACATTGGATAACACTAGGCTGTTCGTGTCGTAACTTATCTGGTATGTCTCTTTCTTTCTTTAGTACTGATAATGGCGTCGGCGTACCGCCGAGACATGTAGAATTTTAGCTGAAATTGAAAACAGCACACAAGGAACGGGGAATTAAGAAACACAGATAAGGAAATAATTCAATTATTTTCATTTATTTATGATTTATCTCAATCTTATATTTTATTATGTTTTTATATTTATTTTTTAATTATATAATTCTGTCTATGTTAACTTATAATTACGTCTGTTTCTTATAGTTGCCTTATTGTACACATGACTTAGAACTCATCGTTTACATCAATGTATTTTAAATTGTCATCAATGTAAATTGTATCAAAGTTTACATTTTTTAAGGTGTTATCAAACTTTTTTAGATGTTATTATAAAAAAGTTTAATGATTTCTTATAAACGTTATTATAATACAGATTAATTAGACTTATTCAACTTTTTTATAACTTATATACTATTTGCTTATTAGATTCCATCTAATGTTCTAACGTTCATTCTCAACATTTTTACCACATTGAATTCTATCATCATTAATATTAATCGTTTCCTTACTACTGTTTATAATGTTTTTCAAAAATTTATAGATTATATTCATACACTTATTAGAATAGTGCAATAAAATTTTAATGGTCGAATGACCTTAAGCGTATAAAACAAACGGGTAATAAGATGTGATTCTAAGTATTAGATCATACCACACAAGAATTTCTATGAACGAGACCGAAAGGGCCAACCAATCTTGCCGGGAGAGGTATTTTCTCACCACAATTGACACGAGACCGATGGCTTTACTTCCCCTCCAAAGAAAGTTGTGCTACGGATTTTTATCACTCAATAAAAATTTGTTGACTCCGGCTGGGTTTGAACCCACGAACATCAATTTCTGAGGCAGGCACTTTATCCCGAGATCACCGAGGTAGACAATTTACAAATAAGTGTATAGGCCTACGTAAACAATGGTGGTTATTGAAAAATTAAATATTTTTAATTAAATTTAATTAATTAAATTGAAGTTTTTCTTAGCCCCGCGTCCCACTACCCATTCGTTCTATACGCAAATGCACTATAATTAATATGCTAATGTGTCAGGTAAGAATAAAGTTGAATTGAGACGAAATGTAGCGGTATTTGCGTGAAGGGATAGTGGAAAACAAATTAAGAAAAATACCAAACATCAGTACACTTTACTAGGATTCGAATCCCGATCTCCCTGTCATCGGCAGTCGAATCTATTAAGAGAGTTACACCTTAAGCCATGTGGCCACTGAAACAGGTCGGTTATGTATTAGGACGCCGAGCCTGGGTAAGACAACAATGTAAGGAAGAACATGATACTTTAATGCACAGCCAATCAATTACATTTAAGGTACGGCAGAATAGAAGACCAAATTTCCTTTTGGATCTTAACTTCCTTCTCGAACTGAGTATCTGCTTGAGGAGAGGAAATACCCCCACCACTCTGTTACTTTCCCCACCCTGGAGTGTGGAACTCTTTTTTTTTTGGTCGATTGGTTTTCTCCATTCTGAATGACAAACAAAGAAGAGACTGGCCGCCGCCTCTACCTGAAGCATTGGGATCACAAAGTATTTGAATAAACAGGTTATATTGAATAAGCTTTGTTCCTAATTCCAATATACATTACTTAGTAAACTGCTTTATTTTTCTAGTAAATTGAAACAGTTTTATTATTATTAGCACCGCGTCTTACTACCCGTTCGGGTTATACGCACTTACGCTAATGTGTAATGGTAGGGTTATTGTGAGATGAAATGGAGGACCTACAGTTTAACGTGGAATCCGAACCACGGTGGAGGCCTGGCATTCCTCACGTTCACAAGATGTTTTGTCAGAGGTGAAGGAAGGGTTTGGTAATCAGATAAATCTTTGCCGGGACCGAGGATTGAACCCCGGCCACCTGCATAGAAGTCCGACACCTTACCCCTAGACCGCTAGGTCTCCTAAATTGAAACAGTTTTAAATCCGCGTTTAATGAAAACATAATTACCATATGCCTATTGACTATTGCTTATTGTTATGTTGTTTGAAAAAGTTATTAATTATATAATATAATCCTCTAGAATTTTAAAATCAATTTAAAAATTATTCATTGACGTTCTAAACATGCCGAAAATTGGATATATTATCTCATGATTTAAATATTTAAAAAAAAATTATAGTTGAATAATTATTTATCGTTCCCTTTCTGAATATCTAAACTGGGAAGTGACTATAAATGCGCACGACTCGCACACTAGCGTAATCCTAGGACATGCCTTGAGGCTGTAATAAATATTACTCCCTCAACGGGAATTAAACAATTAGCTTAGTAAGAGGACGCGCCAAGAATTCGACTCAATTATCCAGAGTGGCGGTTCCCAAACTATGGTACGTGTACTGTCAGTGGTGCGTACACTTATTCCAGCTAGTACGCCGTGAAAAGCCAACAAATAAAGCAAATTCAAGTTGTAAAAAGAAACTTATTTGGTCAAATACCAAAAATATATTAAGACCAAGTCAAACAAAAAAAATATTTAAACAGTTGTTGGAGGTGTAAATATGAGTTTGTTTATATATTACTTTGATACCTGTGCTCTATTATTCGTATTGATTGAGTAGAAATGTTAAATAATGATCAATAAAAACTGTTAATCTATAAATAGTGTGTGTCATTATATTCTTACGCGCCATTAAAATGTACCTAAATACTCAATATTCAGCACGATTTTGGTGATACTCCAAAATACGAACATTTTTTGGGTGGTACACCATTCAACAAGTTTAGGAACCAATGATTCTAGAGTGTAGTTAAATGCATAAAAATAAAGGTGTAGCCTCTATTCATATATTCCTAATTTGATAAACATATATAGTATATTCAGGAGCTACTCTCAAAACGGTGCGAGTCAAGCACGTAACTACCTGAGTGGACCTTTGCGAACAGCTCTCTGTTAGGCTGAATTTGATAACGTGACGACACCCCCTCGCTCTCTGATTGGCTGTTGGTTACCCCCTTCCCTCCTCCTGACCCTTACACCTCCTCCTGAACTCATTTCCGGTGTTCCAAACTTGTTTATTCTTGTCTCATTTGATATTTATTTGTGTTCATTGCTTTTTTATGTGTGCCTAAGGGTTATATATGTATGCTCAATGCTTTTTTTATTTGTGTTCATTGGTTATTTATGTCTGGTTAGGATTAAGACGGGCATTGTAGAATTTTTTGGTGTGGGGGATTTTACTGTCGTATGCTTGGGACGGGGCGTTGGAGTTTTTTAATATATTTATTGGTGTGCAGTCTACGGCGTTGGGCGCTCCTCCCGTGACACCGGTATGGAGCATGAAGATCTTCTGGCGGCAGCGTAGCGTAGAGTGAACATTGGCTCCCTCTCACAAGACTCTGTCGGACTGCCTTTCTTTCACTTCCCGGAACAAACAGCATGAACCTATCCTGGCGACAGTTTGGAGTAGAGTGTGATAAATTGTTCTCCTGCCTTGAGACCCCTTTAACTTCCCCTCACTCCCCCCACCATCAAGGCATGTGTTGCAACCCCTTATGTGGTAATGGGTTTTTCCGGTGTCGTCATCGCGATTTCGCAACCCCCTATGTGGTGATGGGTGTTTTCCCAGTTATGTTGCAACTAGAGAGCATTTACACAGCTTTGATTATGCAAAATCAGGGACCTCGGGAGCCTCTATCCCTCACTCAAAAACCTACTAAAATTGGTTGTTTGGTATCGTCCGTTGAAATGCGCAAATGTAGGTATCCATCATTGATTGGAGGAGTAAGGTAGAAATATTCTAGAGTTTACGTGGAGGGAGGGTAAAAAACCACCACAGTTCACCCGAGCGAGATTCAAACCCACGACCTTCCCTGTCATAATTATATGAGTGACACATACCCCTTCTGGCAAAATGTGCTGTAGAGATGACTAAGAAAACGTTCCAGAGGGTGAAATAACTAGAGTTTACACAGCGGGGACTCGATTTCTCCACGCCAGATTTAGATGAGCCTGACATTTAGATGGCGTGCACACCGGGATTCTAACCTCAATATCTTTAGCACGGTTAATATATGTTAGAGCAGTCGTACTTCCTGCACCCCCACAATTTTCGAAGGGGCTTTGCTGGTTGACCAGATCTTTATAGATAGGGTAGAATGTGTAACCGCATTTGCTTCAAACGTCTATCACTGCCATCGGCCATTTAGAGACGCCCTAGACCATGCGACCATCGATGCATGTATGAAATGCATTGTGATGGTAGAATGCTACGCAAGGACCTAGTTTTTTTTATAACCAGTGATGTGGTTCAAATATGGTTTTTTTCCTAATTGTTTCATTATATACCTTTACGCAAATAAGAGCACACTTGCCTTTTAAATTATTCATAACTAACAATCTTACACGGCTTTGCCTGTGGCCCACTGTGGTATTATGTTAAAAATAGCCTAATTAAAAAGCTAATTAAAATCCGTCTTCGAGGTGCATTCAGACACCCTTCCATATAACTATTTTAAAAATTTCAGATCTCTGCGTACTATAGTTTTGGCTGGGCATCGCAGACAAACAAATAAACACACAGACAATCACTTCCTTTTATTATTATAAATTCCTTTTCCATTAATATAAATATGCGAATAGCCCAGACGGGCAGCCCGGCACGCAACAAAGAATAACATGATTGAAAATCTCAATATTGAGATTTATTCCTACTGCACCCCAACGAAATTCGAACCAAATCCTAGAGATTAACATGACAGCTGAGCATTGTTTCACCGAACTACAGTCCAATTTTCATAGAAACAACTAAAAAAGCAACTAGACCTAATTTCACGTATTCATACGTCAAGACAATTGATATGCAGTAACCTATTTTGATATACTATTAATATCTATAAAATATCACCGATACTGTAGTATTATTTTATAAATGTTGGCTGAAAAAAGTTTGTATTTTCTCAAAGTCTCTTTGTATAAAATTTGGAATCTACATATAAACAGATGTTTTTCCACAGCGTTTTTTT
>CABFOV010006792.1:0-18636 GCA_902141375.1 Timema poppense | reverse complement strand
GTAGCCCTGCGACCACCGATGTATATAATATATATGTTACTGTACTTATTTATCTATGAGAGGGTGAAATCATAAACAAAATCTTCAAAGTGCAGGTATGGGCTCAAACTATCTCCCGCAGTACAACCAGCCAAGATTCGATCTTCAATCTCCCCGTCACCAGCAATCTACAGCTTAATGCGAGAGTAGAGCGTTAGACCATGCGGCCACTGAAGCAGTGACTACCACTGTGTGCTCTAGTGTAGGCCATTTTACTAAATATTCCTCTTTTTACCAAAGCGCCTTACTGACTGTTTGGGTTATAATACGCTTAAGTACTATTTACGCTAATGGACTAGGAATTGGGAAGGTTGCACCTGCATTTGCAGGAGGATGGAGAGTTGAAAACCACCCAGTACACCCAACCGAGATTCGAACATTGAACTCCCCCGTCCTCAACTGTCTGGCTCTAGACGAAACAAGCGCGTCAGTCAACTACGCCACCTATGTAAATTATTTAAGAAACAACCATTTTATTAAATACAATTTTAAATATTATTTTGACCTTGAATGATATCGAAATGGGTTTTCCTTAATGACTGGTGCCAGTTTGGGAGCTCTACAAGACAGGAATAGATGGTGACCTTGAAACCATGAGCTAGGTCATTGATTATGGCAACCCACCCCGTGGCAATAGGTTTTCCTGATGACGTCATCACACTGTCACAACCCTGATGACTGGCGCCAGATTGGCTACTCGACAAGACGAGTCGAGGCAAGAAGAGATCGTGACCTTGAAATTGTGAGATAGTACAAGATGTCATTGACCCTGTTCATCTCGTACTAAGTGACGTCACTCAAGGTGAGAGTGGATATATAGTGGGACGCCCGCTTGGTCATATATTAGTGATGTTCGATTCATGCTCTTTGAATCGATTCTCTGGATCGATATAGATAAAGAGGTGCAGTATCGATCCAGGCAAAAAATTGAATTCATTGAATCGATCTTCCAAAGATCGATCTAACGATTCATGTAAATAAAGATTGATTTATTTGAATACGCTATCTAAAAGTGGTGCACCTAGAAATTTACACCGAGGAGAGGGGGGCTGCAAAAATGTCTTGAGGGGAGGGGTTGGGTTCATAAAAATGTATCGAGGGGGTTGGGAGGTAGAAATTTGTATGATGACTTATTAAATGCCTCTGGAAGATATTTAAATCATTTTTGTGTTAACCACAGAGGGCAGGGATTTAAATAATGTGTGTGGCCTTACATTCAATGTACACCTTGTTTCTGTTCTCTTGTCCAATTTGTAAAGTGAGATGCACTTGTGTGTAGTGGTAAGCTTACTATAGTATTTTATTCAAAATGAGGAGCACTTAAAATCTTTTACTCTAAAAGAAGAATCATTGGGGAACCATATTTATGTTAGTGGAAAGAGGTAGTTAGAAAAATTATGTATTAAAAAAAAGTTTTTGGCCTTCAACTACAAAGCAGATTGGGGATCCAGGAGCTTCCAGAATATTATTAAGAAAATCAGGCTATATATTGGAGACAAAGCAGAACCTTAACCACTAGACCCCAGAGAGGTGTGCACCTATTTTCTTGACTTAGTCACAGCGAATTAATCTTTCAGAAACTGTGAATTCAGCACACCTTATTTGTTTGAATTAATTGATCAAGAACCAGTAATTGTACTAAAACTAAATACACTTGTTGGCATCCGTTTTGAGAAACCCTCACACCTTTTTGTGGGGGTATGTGTCTCAAAACTTGTGAATCACTAGCTTAGTGGAAGTGTAGATTGTGGATGTAAGAATTCTATAACTACTAAATATCCATGGGGCAAATGAGTTTTTAAATACTACCACACTATTGACTTGTTGGCCAACATGTTTCCATAAATATATAAATAAAAACGTGATTTGATCAATTACAGAACCAAGACATAAAAAGATAAGATAAGTGGATCATTCTCTTCATTTTACTAACTAGAGACAAAAATAACTAATTAGTAGTCCAAGATTGCAAGACTTGGTTTCAAAATTCTTCTAGTACTAATAGTCAACAAAAACATTTCCTAAAACCAACAAAATTAAATTCCCCTGAATCGATTCGAAGTTTTGATTTCTTTAGATCTTTTTGAAATCGTTAGAAAACGAATGGATATGTGAATTAGATCAAGGCCTTTGAATCGATCCAATAAATCGATTAATCGAGGGCAAAGAATCGATTTTCGAAAAGATCGATTCAAGATTAAACATCCCTATCGTCTATTTATAAGCGTTTGTAGAGCGGTTCAAGATGGACAAGTTACAGCAGCTGGTAAATATTGTTGACGCCATGCAGACCGTAAAATTGTGTGATCTAACCATCGATCAAAAGTACTCGTTGGATAAATTAAAAGCGGTCAATACAAAGTTTAGGGGGCGCATACTATCCTATCTGGATGGCGAGCTTTGTATAGTTTTACCCTGTCGTTTTGGTACTTTAACAGATGAAAACGTGTGTGAGCTTAATAATGAAAAACTTATATTTACCTGCGCTGGAGTAAAACCCGGTTCACCTACCATTGTGAACTTTGAACGCATTTAAGAGACGGCGCAGAAGAGTCAAGCAGTTAACAATAACAACATCGGACAGCTGGGCAGTTAATACATGTGCACCGTATCGCACGGTGGACCCTACAAACCATACGATTGCAGGGCGTGCCTATATGACTGTAGAAAATATTCAGTGTGGCTGTGAGCTTTAGACATGTAATTTCCAAAGTAGTGAATCAAGACAGAAAGGAGTGAGGCTAGATCGAGTTTTGCAACTCTACCTGTCACACGATAAGATAGACTAAAGTACTACTCTACCAGAGAATCGAGGAGTCTTACATGTGTGATATGACATGTGCTATGTAAAATCTCCGCAAAAGGGACGTTATGGCCGTGTTTTCAAGGCCTCAATCACCCGCCACCTTCCTTCACGACGCCAGAGCCACCACCTCCCCCGCCCGCAGAGTTATAGGCGTTCCCCCATCAGAGTCACCCGAGTACTTACCACCAGAGTCGTCTACTTACCAGACATCAGATTCACCGGCGTACCCACAGCCAGAGTAGTATGCCTACCAGACCGCAAAGTACTCACAGCCAGAGCCACCCGTGTGCCCACCATCAGAACCGTCTACCTACCAGACATTAGTGTCAGCAGAGTCACCCACGTGCCCAACACCAGCGAAGGAGGAGGTAAAATCCGAAGAACCCGTAAATCTTTAAGATTTAACAATGTACAAAACTTATTCAAATGTTAAAATTATGGGTGAAACGCCCGATGACTACATAATTGGTCTGAGCAGTTTCATTAACGTCTTCCTTCCAAAGTCTGCTTATTATTTGGATTGTTAGCTATTAAAATCTAAAGCACGCTGTATGATATACCTTGGAGGACCAAGTGTGATGTTTAAAAGTGAATTTAAACCTAGGCGCGCTCATGTTGTCGTAGCACTCTGCTGACGTCATCGGAGCTAGTGGTGACATTTTGAAAAACGTGAGAGGGGGAACGCGATTTTTGAGTAGAGAGCGTTACCGCTTGAGCGAGAGTGTTTATTTTTCCCCCAGGGATATTTCTTTCTATGCATCTCCAATTGCCATTATGCCATTTAAATGCGGCATTTGTGAGGGGTCCTACACAAAGCTCTCTAATCTTAATCGACACAAACATCAGTACTTCCAAATCCTGCTCACCAGGATGCCTGTTGGGAAGAGGAGGTATTGTGCAGTGCGTTAGAACTGATCGAGAAAGAGGAATACAACCGTGTCAAGTGCTTAAACGAACTTGAGAAAAACAAAAGTTATAACGTTGTGCTATTCAAAGAGACCACCAATTAACCAAACGTTATTGTACTTGAGTTTGTTGGAAGAGTAAGATTGCCCGGTAAAAACTGTGAATACATTGTCAATATGCGTTCTAGCGCTCCTCAGCGTGTCCTGAACTATTTTGGAGGTGACTCCTACTCATTTTCTATATGGTAGAAGAGATTATATTCTCTCCTGATGTTTTTTATTAGGTAAAAGGGTGATTATATGTGTTTTATTGCTATCACAATTATATAATTCATGTTGCACTATAGTCTTAATTACTTGTATTGGTTACAAGACCTAGATAATATTGCTGCTTGTAAAAAAAACTCTATGTTGTTGTTGTGGCCGCATGGTATGAATGTTTTAAATTAATCAATTGCTGATTGTCAATAAACAAAAACTAACAATAAAAGGTTTTTATTAATTTTTTTAATCCCTAGAATAAGTTGGTTGGAGAATCAAAGACAGGAAGGAGATGGCAACATTGTCATATTCATTTATAAATTGTTGTGACTTTAGATTGCTACCCAAACAGAAAGTAAAAGGATTTAATTGTTTTATAATAAACGTTTCAACTTATCCATAATGTTTGAGAATGAGCTTCTAAGCCAAATAAACTTATAGGATAGGAGAGCGGGTGTTTGGGTGTAGACGGTAAAAAACAAACATAGCAGTTTTATAATATTTATTCACACAAACTTACAATATTTATGTATATAAAAAAGAGATAGTTTTAGAATATGTATTTACGAGTATATCTTACACTTTAATGGGAACAAACCAGGATACATGCTAAGATACATAGGTAATAAATATATATATATATATATATATATATATATTAAAATGATACAAAATCTGTGTGAGAAAATTATACTAATAAAGATATGTAAATATTGTTTTAAATATTATTCATTTAATTATTTCTAATATATTTCAATTTTTAGTGTACCTGCTTGAGGAGCTTTGGTTAAATAACAATAATAATGCAATTTATAAGACTAATTGTAGTATTTTTAATGAGACAAAAAACTATTTGTAACATGTAATACAAATATTAAATGAATGTTATTTTACAGAGTAAAGTTTGTTAGGGGTCTAGTTAATTTAAATAAAATATAGTGAGACATATATTCTGGAGATAAAATAGAAATGTTATGTCCAAAAGGTGAAAAATCAATTCTTATTCTAAAATAATATATCTGATTGAAATATGTTACCAATTAATATAGACTATGTTTTAATTATAAAAACAAAAATAATTTGGTTGATCACAATAACCAATATGTAAATATAAACTTTAAACTAAATTGCTCTAATATATATAACAAAATTTAAATTTTCAAAAATAAATTATTTGTAAATTTGCCGAAATTATTTAGTATTTGTAAAAAAAGTGGGTTATTCTTATAAATCAAGAAAAAACTAATCCCTGATTTTCATTTTGAATTCAATTTTCCTGCTTAATTTCAAAAGTAAATTCAAACTTTCTATATATTGTCGTAAGTAAACTACGCTTAAATTAACTTATTTTAGATAAATAAAGAAACTGTGTTATTGATTATGTAAAAGAATTCCGCCGATACCAATTTTGAACCCGATCACTTAAGCCATTTTTTTAAATATTCAAATTAGTAAAAACTTTACAAATATGGCTCACACCATGAAAAGTATACTT
The DNA here is from genome assembly GCA_902141375.1 of Timema poppense. Taxonomy (NCBI): domain Eukaryota; kingdom Metazoa; phylum Arthropoda; class Insecta; order Phasmatodea; family Timematidae; genus Timema; species Timema poppense. The sequence continues at coordinate 13,130 of CABFOV010006792.1, read as the reverse complement.
GGAATATTTATTTACATAAAACAAATTACCCACTTAAACAACAAAGAAATTCAATGTTCCCAAATATATTTTGATGTAATTATATATATATAACTTTTTTACAAAAAATCACAAGTCATACAATTATGAAGACTTTGAAAATCATTTAATGTTCACAAATATATTTTGGTGAAATAATATATAAAATTTACATAAATTAAACGGTTGTTACGCTTTAAATATCTAGGTAAAAATAATGGGGCATCAGCTTGCGTATCACGGCGTCTACATCAAAATCATCGGTCGGAGTGTTGTTTGAATTTAAAACTTGTTAAAGGGATGCTATTGTTATTATAGGTATATTATTGACCATTGAGGGTCTTGGAATCCTAGTTCTGTTATACCGCATTGCGCACCTCCTGCCAATACGCCTAGTTCGAACACCAGAAGGCCATGCGTGTGAAAAGGGGGAGGTAATCTGAGAACCTGAAGTACCTGGAGACCGCAGGGCTTGGACGTGGGTGGTAGCGCGTCTTGGGGTATCTTGACGGTCCTGCGTGTCATTAAGGGAACCAAGGCTTTGGCTCCCCGGGGACTGTATGTCAGGGATTGGGACGGAGAGCCACACGTCCTTAGGAGCCACGGTGGTTGGAGGAAACTGCTCCCTTGAAGACCGTCGGTGGACAACGTCGGTCAGATAGGCGACCATAGTCTCTACAAGGTTATCCGCCAACCTCAGACTTTCCCTGGTCTACGTGATTTCGGCCGCCTGCTCTACGATCGTTAGTCCATCAGCGCTCCACCAACTCTCATCTATGCAATTGAGCCAGATTTTATTAAAGTGTTTATTAAAGAGTGTAAGGTTCTCCACAGGTGCATTAACACATAGCTTATCATACTAAGAGCCAAACCTAGATTCGCTCAAGGATTGTAAACGCTAAAATGTATCATGTATAAAATGGGTGGGATTTAATAGAATTGAAAGGTGCACGCTACTTCAATATAACTCATGTTATACTGCGTTAATAGTACCGTAGAGTAGGTAACAGAGTATATTATTTTATTTATGATCTTTGATGTAGTGTTTCTACAACACTGTAAATACCTATTTAGGTTCATAAAGCTTAGTGTTTCTATAGACCTATCATTTACTTTCACAATGCCTAGGAGTTTTTAGTAAATCCTTATTTTAAGATAAAAGCGAGAGAAAGTCCCGGTATAATCTATTTATATAAGTAATTGTAGATATATAATAATATAAATAAATTATTAGCCTACTTATGCATTAACTATTGAGAAAGGCTCTTCTTGTCGATGAAAATCAGATAGCTATTTTACTCATATTATAAATACAAACATTAAGAAGTTATGATTTTAGTCACAAATAATTGTAATTGTTTTCTTGATCCGAACCCAAGACTCATGCTGGAGACAAATAAGTATCGTTCATGTATATATTTTTGGAGTGTAGGAAAGAAAATAGCCAAACAATATTTTTTTTCAAACAGAAAGTTCGGATTTTAGCCATACATAATGGTAATGGTTTTCTTGCTTCAAACCCGAGACCCAAGATCCCCTGCTAGAGAAAATGATAGTCGCCTATGAATATATATATTTGAAGTTAAATTAAGAAATCAGCCAAGATATTAAATAATATTTGTCAAACAGGGAATAGAACTGGGACTCCCTCTCACAGGCAGATCAATATATTAAGATTACAACCCTTAGACCCTCTAAACATCAGCACTGTTATTCCGCTATGATCGTTTTATTTCAAAAACATGTCGACAAGTCATTAGGTTAGAGTTTTATTTGTCAATCATGACAGGGAACAACAGGTAGTATAGCAAACGGGACAGCTCGTGTGTGTAGATTTTCTCTCATTTTTACCTTCATTAGGCGTGTAAACCAATCATACAAATAGTAAGAAGTGTTACCGGAAACTTTTTGATTATGTACTTTAGACTAGACTTAATTTTAGAAAATGGTTAAAATGTTTTGCGAAATTACTTATGTATTTATATGCAGATTATTATAAACAAATGAAAGATTAAATAAGACTAATAGTCACATGTATATAACGACGATGTATACAAATTTGCTAACCTAACACTTTAGAAATAAAGCTGCATTCGGTACCATTGACTTAGATTAAAGAGATACTATCGAGTACACATAACTTAGAAAATTCCAGTTTAAAAGTATATACAAAATTAAATTAAAATTAAATGATTTTTTTCTAAACTATGTACCAGAACATATAGTAAGTTGAATCAGGCAGATAATTCCCTATAATCAGTTAAATCAACATTTTGAATCAAATTTGGTTTTAGGACTAGATTAAGCAAATGTTAGTCAATGCACATAGATTTTATAGGTGTAATTTAAAAATGGGAGCTTTTAGAACAGTCATAAATAAACATCAAAACTTAAAATTAAATCAGTTAGATAATGTTCTTTTGTAACGACTTACATTGTAATAACACTCACCTACTGGGACAGCCGCTCTCACAAGGTCAACACGCGGCACAAGCTCGACCACCAACCTCCGCTCTCGCTAAATACAACAAACTGACTGAAGGCGCGTCTACGCCGGCCGACAGTGAAGCTCGACCACGTGTTCGGCCAGCAATGAAAATGGAAAGAAGAGTTCCGCTTCCGCCTTCACCGAGCTTCGAGACTTCTCTACGACCGTCCCGAATCTCCCTTTTCCCCCTAGTTTGTAATGTTCTCCAACCTTCCCTTCCTTCGATCCGCCCCCCCCTTTCTGAGAGTTATATTTCATATAAATACTAGTGGTACCGGGATCTCACGTCACTTACTACCCCACCGGCTTGAGGACAAGAGGTGAGGACAGCGACTTATGTCTCGGGGAATATTATCATCTTACTAAAAATTACTATTTCGGCGTCATGGGGGGAATTCTTTCTAAATTACTATTTGGACTTTGTTATTAAATTATTTGGAATTGAAGTTTGACTATGCTACGCGCTTATCGCGGCTGGAAGTTAGACCGTCGCTTTCTCCACCACTTATATTCAGAGTCTAAGCCCTATTTATTTGTAATTTATATTTTTGTCAATATTAGTTTTCAACCAGAGATTGTCTGGTCCTGGGTTCGAAACCCGGCTTATGTTCATTTCAAGTATAGCTGTTTCTGGACTCGACCTTGTTCGCCAAGTTAAACTTCTAGAGTTGATAGGTTATTATTACTTTGTGGCCTTGTGTCATTGCTATGACGTCACGTTTACTACGGGCGCCTGTAAGAAAGTTGTATATTTATACTAGGGTGGATAACTGTAACGCTAGAGTAACCAGTTATACCATTCCCCTTAAGGTAGGAATGAATCGAGTTAGCGAAGTAACCAGAGAACCAGAAAACAAAGACCATGTCACTGAGATCCCGGACCGTAACTTTTGATGGGTTTAATGTAACGTAATTTAGTCTTGAGGAGGTAACGTGTATGTTTACCTTTTAATGTAATTGATTTCCGCGTTGGACGGAAAAGCGCGCTTCACGCAGTGTTGAATGTTTGCTTCACTTTGTTATTGTTTTTTGACTCAATAAAATCATTATGTTCATTCAGGTAACTCTTTTACCTAACTTACTGCCTCTCTCACCTTATAGATATTAAGGGGGGGGGGTTGCACTTTCTTAGTCGATTAGATAAAAAAAATTGAATAAAACTTGATTTGGAAATAGACTCAGCAAATGTTATTTGATACACATATATTTTATATTAGGAACTTTAAAATGGTAGCTTTTATAACATTCACAAATTTAACCCTGGCAAATACACATCCAATTTAAAATTAAATCGCTCTCTTTTTAAGCTATGAAACAGAACGGCTTAATACCCACAGAAGAGAATTGATATACCTGATGTCGCTGTTGTTGAATGTTCCACCGTCTTGATTAGTCAGTCGCTCCATAGCTAATTTTCGATTGAATAAGTCTAAAATCACCCCCATATATATATGAACCAAAACCCCTTTCACCAGAGAACCACTGACCCATCCTTTCTAATTTAGATCGAAATAGAATCAGACAAATACGAATGGTCCCATCATCCATGGTGTTTTATTAATTTTCAGCCACGCTTATTGTTTCGATACATTGAAATTTAAAAAAACTGTTAATGACGGTAAATATTATAGCGTATGGTCTTTTTTGATATTCAAAATTAAGCTTATATATTAGGTGATCGTTAATGAAGGCAGTCCAGAAAATAATTATTTAATATACACCAATCTGATTATGAGACATAAATTTATAAAGGAATAAGAACATCACAGGATACTACGGGTAAACTAAATAAATAAATGGTGACGGAAGAAGTTGGGGTTCGAATCCCCGTCGTGTGTTTGTACTCAGGCCGTTTTACTCCCTCATCATCCACGGTTTGTGCCCGGACAGGTAGTAAGAGGACACATTTCGTTTTATACCATCATAAGGGTTTCAAGTCCCTTAGAGAGCAACAAACGCTAATTATTCCACATTTCAATCCCTAGCAAATGCTGTTATACATTTCGCCTGGTCAAAATCAGCTCATATCTCACGCTTGTCTGAAGAGCTTAGTTCGAATCCCTTTCATGAGTATATACTGAGGCCGGTTTCCTCCCTCATCGTCCACGACTTGTGCCTCTGACGGGTACAAGTTGGGATGATAAATTTTTACTTGCGCACTCGTATATAACACTCCCTGTGTAGGCGATCTATCAAATTTGGTGGAAGAGTAAAAACAAATATAAACATAAACATGTGGTTTGGTTTATCGAACATGTGAAGCGAGCTCTCAGTTTTAACTCCACCGATCAGTATTAGGCTTTCTGTTTGTGCTGGATATTTCTCCAAATAACTTTTGAACGCAATAACCGATTTAAATCAATTACACTAATGTGTTAGGGATGAGAAAGGTTGAGTTTGGAGGAAGTGTGACCGTATTTGCGTGAAGGGCAAGTGGGAAACAATTTAGGAAAAAAACCTCTCGGTATACCTGACCGGAATTCAAACCACGATCTCCCAGTCATTGCAAGTTCTATTATATTGCAAAAGTTACACCTTAGACCAAACGGTCACCGAAGTGGGTTTGTATATCTTAAATTAGTAAATTTTGCTTTCATGTAATTTACTTAAATACTGTCTCTATAGATCAGGATATATTGGTTATTCGTTAAGATGGCCTGTAGAAGTATTTCTGAAATCATTTAAGGTGGATGTCCCTCATATGGCCATGCTAAGTTGTGTACATTTTTTTAGCCACCATTTTGAAAGGGGGAGATCGAAGTTCCTATCCTGGTCAGGTGTACTAATTAATACTTGCTATCCACTTTTCCTTCCGCGCAAATGTGGGTACACTTACTCAATATATATTTCAAAATGCCTAAAACCATGAGCATAATTAGTATAAATATGTATAAACTGTTCGGTCACGCAAATGCGTGTGCATTTAACAGCGTAAGGCATGTTAAAGAATTATTTGATTAAATTGCCGTTCCAATAGTCATCAGTGATACTAAAAAATCATTCGGATCTCGAGTTATGGCAAAATGTACCTTGCAAAAGATAGCGGGGTTCAAATCCAGGTTCATACATGTTAAAGAGGACCTCCCAAGGTAGCATTATGATACATCTCTGAAGTGTGAATTACCCCGTGTTTTTCAGAGGTCAAAGCCACTAACTAACAAGACTGCTTGGACGGAAATATACCATAATATCAATGCTCGAAAATACGCGTGTGCCAGAAATACATAGATGCAACATAACAATTTCCCCATTCTGTTTCCAAAGTTCACGTTTAAATACTTCAAATAAATTTAAATGGTAAAAATATACTTGTAAATAATATTCATTTGTGACTATATATTTAAAAAAAGGCAAAGCCCATCTCATATAAATGACTATCTTGTTATTTATTTAGATGCATATTAGTTAATGCATTACTAAATATTAAATTAACGTGATAAAAACTAGCTTCAGAGGTTGAATAGTACAACGCGTCACCCTCGAGCTAGATCGGTATGATCATGACGGGGGAGATCAAGGTTAGAATTTCGGTTGGGTCAAATTTGGGTAGTTTTTCACTCTACTTCAACGCAAATGCGGGTTCAAACTTCCCAATTCCTGATTCATTATTGTAATTAGTACTTAAGCGCATAACCCGAATGGGTTATAAGACGCGGTGCTAAAATGTGTCAAGTTCTTGTGATCTATAAATAGTATGTGCGAAAGTTCATGTTTAAGTTTCCATTTTAGAAACAGGCTATGTAAAGGTCGGGGTTGGATCTAGCAGAGAGTTATTTTTGGGGGTAAATTTTCATAAATCGTTTTCCACTTCCACCTCTGGAAAATTAAGATACATTCTCATAGTAAATCTAATTTATTCAGTCTTAATTCTTTAAAGTGTTAAATAATAGAAATGTAGAACGATGGGAAGCTCTGTGTGTGTGTGTGTTTGTGTGTGTGTGTGTGTAAATGGACATTATAAGTATTAATACATATTCAGGGTAAACTAAACAAATCCACGCCATAGTACTCAATATTCAAGATTCCTTCATCAGCGTCGATCGTATTTAGGGTAGTTTTTTCTATTAAACTTTCCATTTCCCATCTGTGCAATATGGGCACATTTCCTCTAATTTGGCTTCAGGCTTAAGTGGCTAATTTGTTTTGCGTGAATGTTATTTATTATGTCAAAAAATATAATTTCGAGCATTAAATAAAATAAAAATTGTATTTAATAAAACGGTTGTTTCTAAAATAATTTACATCAGTGGGGTAGTTGACTGACACGCTTGTTTCGTCTAGAGCCAGACTGTAGAGGACGGGGAAGTTCGAGGTTCGAATCTTGGTTGGGTGAACTGGAAGGGGGTTTGCACTTTACCTTCCCTCCACAAATGCGGGCGCAACCTTCACAATTCCTAGTTCATTAGCGTAAATAGTACTTAAGCGTATTATAACCCGAACGGTTAGTAGCACTCTGTGCTAAAAAGATTAATAGATAGCAAAGTGGCCTACACTAGAGCACACAGTGGTAGTCACTGCTTCAGTGGCAATCTACTCTCGCATTAGGCTATAGACTGCTGATGAGGGGGAGATTGAAGTTCGAATCTCGGCTGTTTGTACTGAGAGAGATAGTTTGAGCCCATACCTGCACTTGGAAGAATTTATTTATGATTTCACCCTCTCATAGTTAAATAAGTAAAGTAACACTAATATTTTATACATCGGTGGTCGCAGGGCTACGAGTCTTCAGGCTCGCAATAGATTAACTTAACGGGGGAATAAATGTAGTAAAGCCCGAACCGGTAGTAAAAAAACGCTGTGGAAAAACAACTGTTTATATATAGATTCCAATTTTTATACAAAGAGACTTTGAGAAAATACAAACTTTTTTCAGCCAACATTTATAAAATAATACTACAGTATCGGTGATATTTTATAGGTATTATTAGTATATCAAAATAGGTTGCTGCAGATCACATATCTTGACGTATGAATACGTGAAATTAGATCTAGTGGCGTTTCTAGTTGTTCTTATGAAAATGGGACTGTAGTTCGGTGAGACAGTGCTCAACTGTCATGTTCATCTCTAGGATTCGGTTCGAATCTTGTTGGGGTTCAGTGGGAATAAATCTCAATATTGAGATTTTCGATCTTATTCTTTGTTGCGTGCCAGGCTGCCCGTCTGGGATGTTCGCATATTTATATTAATGGAAAAGGAATCTAGAATAATAAAAGGGTGTTTGTTTGTCTGCGATGCGTAGCCAAAACTACGGTACGCAGAGATCTGAAATTTTTAACATAGGTGTAGTGAGGTGGTCCGAATCCACCTCAAAACCGGATTTTTAATTATCTTTTTAATTAGGCTATTTTTAACACAATACCACAGTGGGTCACGGGCAAAGCCATGTGAGATTTCAAGTTTTGAATATTTAAAAGGCATGTGTGCCCTCATTTTCGTGAAGGTAGATGATGAAACCATTTGGGGAAAAAAACATCAATTCAACCGGCCATATTTGAACCCCATCACTGGCAATAAAGACTAGGTCCTTGGGTAGCAATCTACCGTCACAATACATTTTATACATTCATCGATGGCCACATGGCCTAGGGCATTACTAAACGGCCGATGACAAATTGAATGACGTTTGAAGTATATGCGGGTACACATTCTACCTGATCTAGAAAGACCTGGTCAACCAGCAAAGCCCCTTCAAAAATTGTGGGTGTGCAGTAAGTACGACCGTTCTAACAGACATTAGCCGTACTAATGATATCAAGGTTAGAATATCGGTGTGAACGCCGTCTAAATATCAGGCTCATCTAAATCTGGCGGTGGGAAATCGAATCCTCACTGTGTAAGATGTAGGTATTTATCCCTCCGGAACATTTTCTTAATCATCCCTACCATACGTTTTGCCAGAATGGGTACGTGTCACTCATATAGTTATGGCAAGGGAGGTCGTTGGTTCAAACTTCACTCGGGTGAACTGGGGTGGTTTTCTACTCTCCCTCACTCCACGTAAACGCTGGAACATTTCTACCTTACTCCTCCGATCCATGACGGATACCTACATCCACGCATGTCGACGGACGATACCAAACAACCAATTTTAGTAGGCTTTTGGGGGGTGGGGATAGCGGCCCCTAACTAAGGCTTCCGAGGCCTCTGATTGTGCATTATCAAAGCTTTGTCAATGCACTATAGTTGCTACATCACCTGAAAAAACCCATTACTACATAGGGGGTTCCGAAATTGCGATGACACCAGGAAAACCCATTACCACATACATGCCTTGAAGAAGGGTGAGTGAGGGGAAGTGAAAGGAGTCTCAAGGCAAGGGAACCATTTATCACACTCTACCCCAAACGGTCGTCAGGAGAGGTTCGTGCTGTTTGTTCCGAGAAGTGAAAGGCAGTCCAACAGAGTCTTGTGAGAGGGAGCCAATGTTCACTCTACGCTACGCTGCCGTCAGAAGATGTTCGTGCTCCATGCCGGTGTCACGGGAGGAGCGCCCAACGCCGTAGACTGTACGCCAATAAATAAATAAAAAACTCCAAAGCCCCGTCCCAATCCTACGACCATAAACTCCCTTATACCAATAAAAAAATCTCCAATGCCCGTCCTATTCCTAACCAGACATAAATAGCCAATTAGCACAAATAAATGAGCAATGAGCAATCATAAATAACCATTGAGCACACATAAAAAAGCAATGAACACAAATAAAAAACAAATGAGACAAGAATAAACAAGTTTGGAACATCGGAAAAGGGGTTAGAAGGAGGAGAGGAGGAAATCCAACAGCCAATCAAAGAGCGAGGGGGCGTTGTCATTTGATCAAATTCAACCTTCAGATAGCTGTTCCCAAAGGTCCACCCAGGTAGTCACGTATGTAGGATTTAATTTTTTACTGTGGGAGGGCTTCTGGTTAGAAAACTATTTTTTTAGGGTTAGCTGCCTTCCACCCCCTAAACTACCAATGGAAGAAGTTTTTTTTTTGACATTGTACACTTTTCGGACTGAATTAAAAGTTTTTATTGTAGCTTTGGACTCGAGTTAATTCGAATGTGTAAAAATTACACATTTTATCATAGCTTTTATTAGAAAGCATTAGTGTTGAACAAACTTTGGGGAGGCACTCTCTAGTTGCCCAATTGACCAACGCGTTTGTCTCTTACTGCACTAAAGCCCAGATACATAGCACAATTGTTATATAAAATATATAATAGCCATTACAATCAAATACATTTATTTTTAATCGTTTTATTGTAGGAAAAGAGAAAATCTACAAAACGCAGGAACTCATTACTAGAGCTGGGATTTCTATGTATGTGTATATATATATGTATATATATTCTATGTATATATATTCTATATTCTATTCCTCACCATTTAGATGCTCAGAAAAGGGAAATCTCAACGAGTCACTATATTAGGGTAAATATAACATGTAAAAGTGATTTTACATAAAACTACCTAATTTGTGATTTTTTAATATATCTTTAAACTAATAGCAAATTTGTTGAATTTTTAAACATTGTTTGATTTGGTTTGGTTTGTATGAATCAGCTGAAAGGAATTTTTCAATGAACTATTGAAAAGGGTAAAATATGACTCAGGTAGTCAAGTGTTTTCCCCTAAGTACAGGCCTTATCTCTTCACAATGAACCTTTTGATGCATTTTTTAAAGAATCTTTCAAACACATAAATAATTTCGGCCTGGAACCTCCCTTCCCTCCAACACACTAACACTAGTCCAACGACTAACATTCTTATCTTATAATATCGTCAAGGGATTTTAGTTTCACATGAGCAGTTGAAAGTAAGTCTAACAGTAAGCTACCATCAGATTTTTTTTCACCATGACATCAAGTGAGTCTTTCTGACAACAAGATTAAAATACTGAACTGGGATCAACGACTCCCTCACAACCGACAGTAAAAGTTGTAATGTGTCAAGCTTGCAACAACAAAATTGGATGTTTCATAAAATCAAAATTGGAGCAACGCGTGTGGCGCACACTTCGTACGAAAAAAAGTCTGAGTTATTCGAAGAATCCTTTTTTTTTTTAAACAAAGATGCAAATGCTTTCCTTCCAGTCAAAGAAACTAATTCTGTAAGGACTTGTGTAGTGCAATGGTCACCGCGAGTATCCCATGTTTTAAATGCCTAGTGCCTGAATTTTCGTCCTTCTTGTGACAGTAATGAAAACGACCCATTCCTGCTAAATAAATATTCAGAAAGAATTATCTGTTTATCTATTACAAAGAAACAATGGAAAGGATAATAAACTACACCGGGGATGCCTTCATATGTATCACTGTGGATGAAACCACGGTTGTTTAAGGTAATTTTGTTGTGAACCTTGTGGTAGGTAAGATATATCCTAAGGATATTTCCAAACCATATTTGATTTACTGAGAAGTGCTGGAACATACGTATCATGTTGTAAGATTCGTGAATGATTAATTGAAAGTTTTTTGGACTAGGTGAGCTCACTTAGAGAAGGTATTGGTGTTATATTCAGATGCCACGGCATAAATAATGAAAATCGCAAGTGCTTTGAAGTTGTTATATCCTGATATGATCCATCTTACAAGTTTGGCTCATGTACTACATCGTGTTGTGGAATACATTAGAGTCCAATTCTTAAAATGAAAAGATAAATTTATGTGACAAATAAAAACTAGACCTATTTGTGAAAGGCCCAGATCTAGTCAAAACTTACTAACTCTTGTTTGATGTGCCGTTGCCTCTGAAATAAGTTCTAAAAAGATGAGGCACATGGATAAAACAGCCAACATCTACTATAAACAATTTGGGGTTGTGAAGTCAGTAGTAGATATGTTCGTCCCTGAGTGTGCGATCGATATCTGTGTGTAAATCTTACAACTCATTCATTGATCCAAAAGTGGCATGTTCAACTGCATACAAAAGGAGCAATTTTGGTTGGCTTCCAGATAGTATTAAACGGTTGGAAATTTCTTGATTTCCACTACAAGAGACTATGGATATCATAGAAAAGACAATTACAAATCTAAATGGTGTGAAAGACGAATATGGTGAAAGTGTTTCTACCTAGTTTCAGGCAGTGCTAAAAAGCAGCCCAGTATATCAATGGATGTAGATACCCTCGAGAACATTTCTAGAGAAAATTCTTCTGTTAAAATACGCCCCAGTGACCTACTGTGACGTGAAACAATAGGGTTACTGCCAACTGAATCTTAGGACTTGGGTTCTAAAAAGAAACTTTCCCTCTTTCTTGGCTTGAGTAGGTGTGGTAAGGGCTGTTGCCCCTATCTTGTAATAAACCTAAATTTATATAACTAATGACCAATTTATGGCCCAGTGAATAGGTTTACGTTATTAAAAATATTATATTTGTAAATTACACACAAAACTTGAGATTGTATTGGTTTTTTAATCCTATCATTTTCAAAAATGCGTTTTTTGAATTAATTTTTAAAATACATGCATAGTAAAATTAATTATATAATCCACTAGCAATTTAGAAAAGTGTCCATAAAGTAATAATAAAAAAATAAATCATTAATGGTTCATCAAGAATTGTGGTCGAAAATCAGTCATTTTTACTGTGTAAAAGTAGCTATGCGACCGCACCTTAAAAATGATGTCAGAACGGAGCAAGCCAAACTATATTATCTATTTTACCTCCAGTGAACCAAGTAACTTCCAAATAGTGCAATAGATGGATAGATAGATCAATCAAAAGATTTGTATCTTTAATGGAACTACGACTTGACGGTGATAAGTTATTTCGTGTCTCAAATAGTTGTGGAGAAATGATGTAAAGGGGAAAATTTCCCCAACGTAAAGTACCCTCAAAGGCATTTAATGAGAAATTGAGATTTTACATCTTGTTTATAATGATAAACTGTGTCTAGATAGAACATTTAATCAAAATCGTTAGAACAAATTTTGAGAAAATCGATTTTATTTTCCCTTTTTGCTCTTCAGTAAACTACCCTTAAATTTAGGGTTATATATTTATTTCCAACCCCAANCCCCCCCCCCCCCCCCGGGGGGGACCTTATTAAAACCCCAAGTATCAAGTTTTAACCCAATCGGTAAAACACTTTCGGCTCTTGCCCAAGGTACAGACAGACGGACAGACAGATGGCACTGCGGAAACCACCTTTGTGCTTTCAGGAGATCATGAAACATCGAAATTTATCAAAATCTAGAGTTCTATATTTTCGACGATCCCAATACTTTCTCTCCGATGTGTCGGGGGAAAGTAAAAATACTGCTTCGACAATATTACGAAGCATTGCTAGTAAAAATATTAACGGCTAAGATACTACAAATTTTTGTATAAATATTGACATTCTTAACGTTTATATATTATGGTATATATAACAAATTAATATTCATATGAAAATATCTGATTGTAACAATTGCATGTTGTGATAGTAAATTGATATATCAGATTAGAATTGAATATCACTAGTATGGTGCAATGAAAAATTTTACTGTATAAAGTTCTATAAATAGGTACGATATAATATTTTTAAAGTATAAAACAAATAACAAAATAAGAAATGAAACTTTGATTTGGGTCCAATCATATTATTTTTGTGTGAAAAGAAAAGGGTTAGGAACTGGGAGTGAGAGGGACGCTCT
>CABFOV010006791.1:3750-32367 GCA_902141375.1 Timema poppense | reverse complement strand
ATTCACAAGATGTCTTGTCAGAGGTGAAGGAAGGGTTTGGTAATCGGATAAATCTGTGCCGGGACCGAGGATTGAGCCCCGGCTGCAGGGTCTTTTAAAGTTAGCGGTTGCCTTCCTTCCACACTATTCATTTTGATCAAACACACACAAAATAATGTAGTGAACAAATGTAAGTTTATTGGCTTTATAGATCAAGTTTGTCACAAGTTTTCTAGTACAGTCCTGTCAAACCTTTCTTGGCTCCAAAACATCCCATTAGAGTGGAAGAAACAGTTTACTAGTACAGTCCCGTCAAGCCAGCTCTCCCTGGCAACATCACTCCATAAGCCAACCATGGAAGTAAACCATCTTGGTGTTATGTTTGTGATTTTGAATACATATTTTGATTTTGTCTGTAGAATTAAAGATTACATTTTAAGATAAGTCAATGTTAGTAACATTTCCAGTTATTTCATTTTCAGTGACTTTGAAATTTGTTTATTGTCTTCATTAATATTGCTATGATGCATTTTAAATTTAACAATAAAATAAAATATTTAAACTATATGACCAAGTACTTATTAATTGTGAGTGGTTTTCCTATCATGTTTAGCTGCACTAGCTAGTGGTCTTACTCGAAATCACACATTTGTACTATAAACAAATATTTTAAATTGACACGCTTTTGAATTTGTGATTATGATTAGATCTATTTATTAATATCACTTAAAAAATACCCATAAGACTGGAAATTTTTGTTCATTAACGGATTTTTTTTAATCATTCTTGAGCTATCTTAACCTAATTGTTATTATGTGTGAAATTTTTTTTTTTAAATAAGAAATCTAAACATTGGTTATGGTTAAGACAGTAAACCTGTAAATAAGATACCGGTAATACACGTGTTTTGATCAGCGTCTGTTTTTATCAGCTTCCGCTTTTTAGATTGGAAGTAATTATTTTCAAAAGAAACATACCCTTGGGTACAAAGATCATTAGGTCATTTAACAAAACGTATCTTGTTTTGTCATCTAAATATCATTTTTAAAACTGATGCCACTTTTTAAATAAATTTACTTTATTGAACAGTTAGAGAATATCATACTATTTAATTAAATGTAGTTTTTGTATTGTGTGAATAGATTATCATAATAAAATTGAATATATAGAAAATGTTTAGTTATTTTAACAATATTTTAAGTTATTGACAACAATGGCTACCATTTTGTAATATTTCACCTATTTTCTTTATATCATTCTGTGAGTTTGAACATTTTTGGTCAAGGGAAGGGAATAAAGATCACCACCGCACTATTTTTTTTTCTTTTATCTGTTTAAAACATCTACAAAATTCTCTGACCTATAAAATGGTGACATATAAATTCACTCTCCAGGAGGAAAATCTTTAATTTTTATAACTCAAGGAATGTGTACAGTATTCACATACCTTATCGAATAATATTTTTTATTTGTATATTTTTAGTTACAGTTTGATTTTAATATGAAGCCCGTTATTTTAAAATTGGAAAATTATGTCACAATGTCGGAAATAAAAACTATAATTGTATTTACATTCCTAGCTTGTTTAATGTGTAATGTAAATATAAATTATACATTACTCCACAATGAAGTATTATTTGAAGCGATGATAACTTTTTATTTGAACTTAATGTTAAATAAAAAAAACTATTTATAAAATGCCTAGTGTTGGGGGTTGAAAATGGGCTCCCCATAAAAATCAATTTTTGTGTATTAAACTTTTAATTTGCATACCCCTACCTCCTTCCCTGAAGTAAATAATGGATGGTATTTCTCCACATTGTGGCCCAAATCAGTGGATGCATTGTCTAACACGTCAATCTAGTGTAGGAATGGATTGACTAGCGGTCAAATCTGCTTGTTGCACTTTGGAGTGTTTCCATTTGTTTTTCTACCCGTTGGGGTTACACACATATGTACTAATTACACTAATGTGCCAGCGATGAAGAAGCTTACATTTGGATTAAATGGAACAGCATTTGCATGGAGGGAGAGGGAAAAACCATTCAAGAAAACTCAACCTTGGTACAATCGAGCAGGCTTTGAACCTTGATCTCCTTGTCATAGGCAGCCTAATCTATTGTAAGAGTGACACCTTAGAACGTGAGGCCACTGAAATAGGTATTCCCACATGTTTATCCATGTGGTTCTTCTCATATATCCACACTAACATGGGTGCATTTTCTCAGAGCTACCCACTCTCATTACTCACACGGCCCTTCATAAACACTGACTCTACCTGAGGAAGCCACCCTTATAATCTATATTTGATTGAGAGGATTTATGGATTGGTTAACATGCCGACACAGCTTGATGCTTGTTTTGAGAAACTATGAGGTGGAGGGGGGCGGGGGAGTGAGTGGTAAGATGAGCATTGTCGACCTCTTGGATCAGTGGCTTAGACCATAGGGTTAACAAACTTGAACTGACATTTAATTGTAAAACTATACCTTAATGTCAACAAATACAAAATCTAAACAGAATGCAGTGCACAGTTTTAAATCTATGAACCATCTTCAATTGTTGTAGCTTTACGACAAAATTATGTCTAAAAGATACCAGGCACACCCTTAAATAAAACGGCAAAAGTAACTACAAACTTTCATTTATTGATACATTGGTACAAAACTTGCTAACACCGTACAACATCAATAGAAAATCATCAAGCAGATTGGAAAATATAAACGTTGAAAGTTTTCAAGTGGGGTGGGATTCCATTTAAACTTGGGAATTTTTCGAAATGCAACACAAGGTATAATAAAAAAAACAATTCTACAAATGTTTGTTAATAAAATAAAAAAATTTGCAATGATGTATATATTTTTTAGCATATTAAGGTGGCGTCTTTCAAACTCTGTTCACAACAAAGAAAACACACAAAAAAAACCCAGCCTTTTTAGACTTAGGTACAGAAATGTAAAGTATTTGGAAAATGAGAATGGTTGGGGGTGGGTTCAAGTTTCCAAATAACTGAGAATTTGCAAACAAATCATTTTCATTTAGCTATAATATTTGAGAATGGTGGTTAATTTTCAAAGCTACTTTCAATTACCACACCAATCTACAATTAAAGTACATAACTTGTGCTTAGGTAGAACTATACCATACATTTGTGGTCCCATTGTTATTACATCCTCTACAAAAGTATCTATCCTAATATGAAAACAGAGGTTTTATTCACTTGAAATAATACACAAAACATTTAAAGTAGTTACACACATTTGCAATGTAAACTCGACTGCATTCAAGATTATTAAACACAAATACAGCGTAATAAATGTGCAATACAATTTTGAATGGTAATGATTTCATTTTTTAAATTTTTCACGATTTGACTACTCATTTCTACAATACTATCGTATTTCTTTGATTTTAAAACACACCTTAATCTTTCAGTATCACCAACAGAAAAAAAGCTTTGTTTCAAATAAGAAGAAAATGCCATAACACCCTATATCTAAGAAATATTTTTATTTCAGAATTCAATTTTCTAACATCAATATCATCTTATTTATCAGTAAGTACTGGTTTCTTATTCATCTCTTTTTTCTGAATCAATATCGGTCTGATTCTTTTGAACTGTCTTTATCATCGCATAATATATAATCTTCAGAACCATTGAGAGCGTTGGTCAAAAAATAACTGTTATTCTAAGACACCATTGAGTCCAAGAAACGTTTATATGGGGGGAGGGGGGAAGTGTGTTTTAGAATCGAAGCAATATGCTAATCAAATGTTAAGATTGTTTTATTATTTAAAATTGACTACTTAATCTTCTTTACAACACACATTGTAACACTATGTGGATTAAATACTATTACATACCTCTGATACACAATGTATATTAAAACCACACTTGTTCCAGTGAATATGATTGGATAAACAGCCTGCATTGCAACGTTTATTATATTATTTGTTTTGCATATTTTGAATTGTTATAACAAAAATCATAAGTTAAATAAGGTTTATTTTTATATATAATAGCAAGATTTGATTAATATCTGGACAATTTTAAATTTTGTTGTTAAATCTATTGTATTGTTACTTAGAGATTTACTTTTACTATCTTAAAAGTTTCTGCCCAGATTAACAGAATAGTTTAAAATCTTCTTAAGGAAAGGAGTTAAATTGCTTTCACTCAAACACTAAATTGGATCTTGTTTAAATGGCGAGTAAATTAGAGTTGGCGGTCAACCCTTTTTGCAATATAATGCCTATTTCTAGGAACAACACTCCCCCAAAACTATAACTCCAGTTCCAACTATCCAGAATTCAGTACTGTTGGCACTAACTTTTTTCCCCACTACATTTTACTAACGATTCAGGCTACATATATACATTAATTAGGCATGCTGATTGGATAAGAAGGAGAAAGGCAGAAATTTAAGATGAAATGAGCACGCATGGAGGGAGAGTGGGAAACTGTTTAAGTAAAAATACCCTCAGTACACCCAGCCAGGATTAAAACCCCGATCTCCCCGTCACTACCAATCCAATCTAACGCGAGAGCGACGAGGATTTTACTTATGAATGCACTGAATTCCATCCCATTGTGGTCCAAGCTATCACGACTCATTGATCAAGTTACATAACAGACAATGAATACTCAGAACCAGTATTCCTGTACAATATTGTGATAATATGACCTGTGTATGGCTAGTAAAAATACCGAGTGTTTTATGTGCAAGTTTCTCTATATTGAAGTTCGGAACTACACCTTTTTCTGTTGTTTTGAAAATTTGTTGATATTGGTGGGCCTGAGTTAGGATAAAAAAATTTAATGTATATTGAAATATTGCATTTTGTTGTGGGATCAAACCTAATAACTTTGACTTAGCATGCCAATGCTCTACCATTAAGTGGTTTTTAGATATGGAAACTTGAGTAATATAAGGACATTGAATCAAAGTAAAAATTTCTAACAATTTTTAATTTTTTGGATCAATGAAGGCAGATTTGAACATTATCGTGTTTCATTATGAATTATTATTATTCATATTTGAATAATTTATTTTTGACAAAGAAAAATTTCTAACAATTTTTAATTTTTTGGATCAATGAAGGCAGATTTGAACATGATCGTGTTTCATTATGGTTTATAATTAGTCATCATATTTGACTAATTTATTTTTGAAAATCTCTATAAGACAGCTACCTATACTTCATTCACGGTAGGAGTTTACCTCTGAAAGGTCTTTTTTCCTACCAATTTCCTACTATATAATAGATTTCTGGTAGGGAAAAAGGCCTTTCAGAGGTAAACTCCTACCGGGAACGAACTTTATGATTACTTTGACTTTACCAAACTTAATTCGTCTTTTATGTCTTTTGTTCCTTAAGTGTGAACATTATTTGTGTCTGTTTGCAAGATACCTAAAGCGAACGTAATGAACATAATCTTGACAATAATTCTGTAAATACCCGATCTCTTTTGTGGAGCTTTTAATAGTTTCCCAGCCTTAAATAACACTCTTATATAACGTGCCAAGAGCTATTCTATTCCCACTCTGTCTACTTTGCTATCTTTATTGTCGGGCTCAAAGCAATATATTTCCAATACAATCGTCAACAATAACTAAAGAATTTTAAACAATGTTCACACATCATAATCTTAATTGGAGAGTTTAGCAGAAAAAACTTAGATTTGAAGTAGAATACAATTTTATCACATGTTGTATGTTTTACTGTAAAATAATAATAATAAACACATTATCTCAAGACAGATTTCAGTATCAATAATGACTAACAGTATGGTGTTAGTGAAACTTCTAAAATGCTCCAAGTAGGGTTTTAGACACAAATACCTCCCCAATATCAACCAACAGACATTTGAATCAACATTATTGTTTTAAGTATTCAATATAAGCACAATACAGCACATCATTATGTTAGTAGTCCTTTGAAATAGTTATTTTATGGCTTTGTAAATAGCTGTGTGTAGTGGAGTGTTATTTCTGATCAAGTACTGCTGTTGTACAGACCAACCCTTACAACAAAGATGTGTTGTACACTGCAGGAATGTACTAGTGGTATATCAGGAAATCTGTCTGCACTTGAGCGCTTGCCTCCGGCTCTCCCTTCTCCTCCTTGGTCAGGTTGTAACCTATCTCGTGATACCTGATAGGGTATGTCAGTTGATTCCCTCTGTCCCATGTGTACAGCTCCTGTTACAGACAAGTTTTATTTTCAGCTATTATTTTAAATTCATCAATGACAAGTTAAATCACCGAAAAAGAGACTAGTGATTGTATTGTGCTTACATAGCTATGCTAGGCAACAACCTGTGAGGGAACTGCAGGCTCTTCTTACCTTCTTTATACACTAGAATGTGTAGTTTTGGCAACAGATAAACGAAATGTAGGGACGATAACCTCTTCACTCTAAGCTATGCAGCTTTACTAAAAGGTAAAAGGTCACACTGTTGGTATACCTGATTTGGAGATGGAATTAAATTCAAACTGGCTGCATTCTAAATGTTTTCCATTTTATGACTGCCCATGCTTAACCCAAGCAAATGCCCCATGTATATGTATAGATGCTTACTAATAAACTGCTCACATATTTTTATTTATATACATTAATTTTTAATTATGTTTTCTTGATAAATACTTTAGTTTACCTTGTGTCGATGGTTGTATCCAACCATTGTGGTCTTCCCGAACGGATTTGTAAATGGAAGATTGACATCAAGTAATATATTCTTGTATAGGTCCAAAGCAAACCTGCACATACATAAATTCACAAATATTTACGCAAATGCAATTGGAAGTGGTTACCAGATGAATACAACAATTAAATATTATATCTAGCACCTCTTACAATTATTTGGTTTATTAAATGTTAACAAAATAAATATCTTCAAGTACTTGCACACATATATGAGAAAGATTCAACAAATACAGAAATATCTCCTTAAATGAAAGAATCTTTATTCATAACGTATGCATCACACATAATCACAGTATTAATCATCCCTAATCTTGGTGTTCCTTTTTGTGACACTAATTCTAGTATTAAGACTCACCTAATAAATCTTGGCGTTCCTCCTCTTTTTGACACTGAACTCTAGTATTACAACTCACCTAATCTTGGTGTTCCTCTTTGTGACACTAAACTCTAGTACCGTAAAATGGGGTGAATAGAAACAAAACTTAGAAAAAAATAATTAAAAATTCACTATTAAAAACTACCATATATTTTTATTTTTCTAGGGTTGCTTATGGTCAGTGAAAGGGAGTTGACTTGTTTTAGGCTCAACATTTTTTTTGTTGACCAGCTGATTAATAGTATTGATACATCTTTTCCTGTTCATTCATCCATAGACAAAAACTTTGCATGTGCAGATTTCAATTTGGAGAAGATTTCACCATACATACAAGTAAGTTGTTTAACAATCTATTGTTTCAATTTTAAGGCTTTCCTGTAGTTCTGGTGTTTGTAACAGAGCCTATAATTTTTTAGGTTGTGAGGTGAATATAAACATAAGTAAACATTGTTTTTATCCACCCCATTTGTTCATTTCTTTATTCAAAGACATCTATCAAGTTTTAAAGCCAAAATTTATAACTCTTTCAGTACCTCTGGATAATTATGATTGTTGCAGGTAGTCAAGATACCAAGAAAGTATAAATCTAAAACCCAGAAGCCTTACAAAAAAAACATTCGGCAGAATCGAAGAAAGCAGTTGAGGTTAAAAATAATCTGCTAACATTGAGGAAATCCGCAGAGAAGTATGGAATAAACTATTCGGTTATATATCGCCACTTGAAAAATGGTGATACCACGAAAGCTAAGGGAGAACAAAATTTTTTGTCTAAAAGTGAAGAGCAAATTCTTGTAGATAGATTGAAAACTTGTGCAGAATAGGGCTATCCTGTAGAGACGACTGAATTGTATCCATTCAGACATTTCTTAAACTAGCACCACAAATAAAAAGTCTGATTTGTATCCATTCTGAATGGTCTCCATTCAGACAGTTTTCAAATAAACAACTTTAACAAATATCCTGGTTTGTATCAACTGTAATTATTTGCATTATATCCACAAAATCCTGAATTGTATCCATTCTGAATGGTCTCTATTCAGACATTTTCTTAAACAAACACCACAAATAAAAAAGTCTGATTTGTATCCATTCTCATAATATACACAAAATCCTGAATGGTCTCCATTCAGACATTTTCTTAAATAAGCACCACAAATAAAAAGTCTGATTTGTATCCATTTTCATGATATCTACAAAGTCCTGATTTGTATCCATTTAATTGCGGTGCCACTTGTCTGATAGATGGCAGCAGCATTCATTCTGTACTTACTAGAGAGCAGCACTATCTCTATTTTAATATAAAAAGATATTCTTTTACTTATCGACTATCGTCTATTACTTTAAAATCTAAACATGAATTTTAAATTATTAGACTTATTTTTATAAACATTACATAATATACCTGTGTATAGGGTGCTTGTTTTATACACAATGAGATATATATTTTTTATATATAAATAGCCTTGTATCATCTGGTTGGTGACACTGTATTTAAATACTATATTATGAGTTATAGCCTTGTATAATCTGGTTGGCAACCCTGTATTTAAATACTATATTATGAGTTAAATTGACAGCATTAGCTACTTTAAAAACGAAATTTTATTAAACTTTTGCACACGCAAAAACAAGCAAAGATTAAAGTAGTTTATATCTCACAGGGTATGGCAATAAAGATGTAATGTTTTTGTAATTGTATGCTTTTAAGCTTCATAGATTTGTGTTGATGTGTTATATCCAATTATCTTCAGATAATTTTATCAGTTTATAATGTAGGGCTACTTGGGTTGAAGATGAATTAAGAAATCTTATTTATAGGCTATCATACTCAACTTGAACACAGGCCTACTTTTTATGTAGCCTACTAGTTTTGTTAAGTTTGATTGAAAAAACCCCAAAAAAAGTGTTTATATTTACCACTCTTCGCAACAGCTATATGCCCAGACAATGTGAATTTATCCACATTAGGCCTACTATGTGTAGAGATACCTAACCATTTATTCACCTGAAGCTAACGAGAAGAAGGTCAGTGTTAAAAAATAAAAATCTTTGCTTTTAACTGTTAAATAAAATTAATCTTGCGATTTGAAGGGACTTCTTAAGACTATGGTCAAAAGTGATTATGTAGGTATCAGTATGCACATAGGTTAAGGACTTATGTTTATTTCTATAATAGTAGGTATACAAAGAAAGCGGGATTCCTTGTTTTTCTTTGTCATCATATGGAAAGTTTTATATTTTTTGCCATCTCTACACACAGAAGTAAAACAAATCTCCAATGATAACAAAATTAATATTGTAAAATAAATGGTATGTAATCCAAACAAATTAACAAAACTCTCAACAATCACAGACGAGCGTTATTATATATAACATGGATATTCAAAGAATGTCACAACATGGCACCAAATTATTTAATTGGCAATAGTTATAATTTTTAATATTATAAACGAATCCACCCAAACATGAAATTTCGGGATCAAAAAATATTAATTTATTTAAGGAAATAGGCCTACTTCCCCATGTACCAATTTTTAACTATATCATAATTATTTATAAAAACAATCATTTGTAAAGTATTTATTTTTTTATATTATATATTATCATAGGTATAGTGCTGCTATCTAGCTAGCACAGGATGAGTTAAGGAGAGTTTCTGCTGCTTCCATCTATCAGACAAGTGGCACCATAATTAAATGGATACAATTCAATATTTTGTGGATATTATAAGAATGGATACAATCAGACTTTTCATTTGTGGTGCTTGTTTAAGAAAATGTCTGAATGGAGACCATCCAGAATGGATACAATTCAGAATTTTGTGGTTATAAGGCAAAAAAATAATAACAGTGGATACAAATCAGGATTTTTTTTAAAAGTTGTTTATTTGAAAACTGTCTGGATGGAGATCATTCAGAATGAATACATTTAAGAATTTTGTGGATATTATAAGAATGGATACAATTCAGTTTCCCATCCTGTAGACATGTTAACGGTAAGAATATTTGCAAAGGAGTTCTTAGATATAAAAGGAAAACAAGTTTTGAGATTTAAAAACAACTTACCAGGAAAAGAATTTATCTATTAATTTTTAAACATCACATACAAGATTTATCTTATAGAATGTGCCAAAACATTAAGAAAAATCGAGCTGCTGTCTCGCACAAAATCATCAATGATTATTTTAACAGTTTGCAAGAAGAGCTTCAGGGTGTGCCACTTAAAAACATCGTGAATTTTAACTAGATGAATTTGTGCGATGACTTTGGCAAAAAGAAGGTTATCAATAAACGCGGCTGCAAATATCTCGAGAGGCTGATAAATAGCACAAAGGCATCTACCGTTGTAATGTTTAGCGCTTCAGGGGACGATACAATAATTCCTCCATATGTAGTATATAAGGCTCTACACATGTACAATTCATGGTCTGAAAATGGGCCTAAAATACCAGGTATAATCGTACACAATTGGGATGGTTTGACAGCTTCTGTTTCGAGGACTGGATTATGACAATAGCCAAGGCTTAATTGAAGTAGCAATCAGGAAAGAAGATATTGAATGGGGATAATCTCACCTCACATTTGACACGGGAGGTTATCAGAATGTGTTCTGAAAATGACATCTATTTGATTTTTCTTCCTGCCAACTCCATTAATATTAGGCAGCCGCTTAACGTAGATTTTTTTTTTTTAGACCATTGAAGATCAAATGGCAAAAAATTCTCGAGAAATGGAAGAGTGGACCAGGCAAAAATGAGACGACTTTGTCAAAAGATAGATTCCCTCGGCTTCTTAATCAACTAATGGAGAGCATCACTGAACAGGGGCCAAGCAATGTCCAAGCAGGCTTAAAAAAAATGTGGCATTGTGCCTTTGGCTAGAGATCCGGTGTTACAAATGCTTCCTAAGCCTCTTGATACTTTTGTGGAGAAAAATGATAGCACAGCGATAGATACAAGTTTTGATGAACTTCTGAAAAATATGAGATATGAAGGATCAGGTACACACACACACAAAAGAGAACAAAAATCAATGTTATTTCTGAGAAAAGTGTTGTTGCACATGAATCTGACTCTTCAGAGTCGTCGGATGAAATGAGTCTGCACGATTCAGATTTATATACATCTTCCGGGAGTAATGCTTCTGATAACGACTCCAGTGAAGAAGAGACTGCAGCTAGAAGTCAGATCAGGCCCGTGGCCACACATCAATCAAGAGTTTCTGGAATAGCTGCAAAATCGATTTCAGAAGTCATCACAACATATTACCCTTTTCTGGTAAAAAAAAAAAGAAGACACACAAGAAGGGGATTGGCTATTAGTCAATCTTACTATTTACACAAGTTATGCTGGTAGTTCAGCTTCAAACAAAAAATCATATATAGGGAAAGTGAGAGCACTCACAGAAAATGGACATTTTGAGAGTGCATTTTACTGTCACAGGAGTTCGAGAGAATTCCCAGGACTTATTTATGGACTGTAAAATGTTCCAGACATCAGTGAATTTGACTACAGTCAAGTTGTCGGAAAACTTAATCCACTTAAAGAATACAGCAGAGGCCTAAAAATGTTTGACATTGTTATTTGATAATATTGATTTGAGTTTATATTCCTATACATTTTTTTGTTGTTTATGAGGAAAAAATTCGTTTTTAAACCAGTTTTTACATTAATAGAATGTATGTACACATACTTACTGTTTACAATCACCTCTTTGAAAGGAGAATAAAATAAAACATATTATCTCATTGGATATTTCTATTCACCACAATGGCAGGTGAAAAGAAACACAGAGTTAAAAAAAAAAATCAGATCTATATTTTTGATACAATAACTCGACATCGAAAGTAAAGGGTAACCTAAATCCCAAATTTTAAAATATTTGGAATATTAATAGCATTTTTTCACTGACTGGTATAGAACTATTTATGTGTGAAAGTGTTTCTATTCGCCCCATTTGACGTTATTACAACTCACCTAATAGATTTTGGTGTTCCTCTCAGTGACACTGAACTCTTGTATTAAAACTCACCTAATATTGGTGTTCTTCTCTTTGACACTAAACTCTAGTATTACAACTCATCAAATTTTGGTGTTCTTCTCTTTGACACTAAACTCTAGTATTACAACTCACCGAATTTTGGTGTTCTTCTCTTTGACACTAAACTCTAGTATTGCAACTCAGATAATCTTGGTGTTCCTCTCTGTGATACTGGTCTCTTGTATTACAGCTCACCTAATCTTGGTGTTCTTCTCTTTGACGCTGTCCACAGCATACAGGACCCCACATACAATGAACATCTCCCCAAAGATGTGGTGGTCGATGCTGATGTTCCACATGTACTGTATCTTCATGGTGTAAGCATCTACCTTCATGACGACAGTGTTGTTGTTGTCCGAGGACAGCCCGTACAACGCCCACAGCCCGTTATCGTCCACCGAGAAGTCCATGTAGTTGTTCTCCGTGGTGTAAAGGTAGTTGGAGTTATTGGTGACCAGAAGAGGGACGTCGAGTTGACGGTAGCTCTCGGATTTGAGGTCGAACCGTAACATCCTTGGCTTGTCACGCTCGTTGTAGTAGAACGAGCCGTTGTACACCACATGGGCGTTACCCTGGAAATTACCAGACAGGTTCGTAGGCATCCTATTCAACATGTTACATATACTGTACTCCTTGAAATACTTGGTTCGGGAAGCGATAAACTAAGGCACCACTTCATTCAGTAGGTCCCAGAGTAGAGGATCAACGGAATCAACCCTTATTTCAAGAACCCGCACCAAGTTCGGTCTGTTCCAAACTTGTTTGGACTTGTAGAAGCTTTTGATTCTTTTACAGATGTACAGACAAGCCATAACTGCTTCCTTTATTGAGTCTGCACCTCTACAATCCTCCTTCCCCCACCACCTCGACAGGTAGGCTATACGCTGCTCAAATGGTGGTCTACAGATCGTCTCGCATGCTGGCCATAAGAGCGCTTTGATGGCACAGCACTACAACTAACTCAGACGCCGTACTGTCACAAAGAATGGTGCCGCCAGGATATGAATATATTTCTCAAAATGTCCACAAGCTTTATGAACATATTAGGCTGAAAGAAAGTCTTTATTGGCCACCTTAAAATGTTTTACCTTGAAGTTTCTACAACAATGGTGAATGTTTTCGGAAGCCGCTATAGAATTTATTTAGGTGGAGGTAGGTGGAAGGCTCAAGATTCATGAGCCTCGTGTTATAATGGCTTTAGGAATAACCTTGAGCTTTTTGCAATAAAACCTTTAGGAAATGCCTTAGCTACGTTCAATAATGCTTTTAAGAATAGCCTTGAGTTTCGTTCAATAAAGCCTTTAGGATGTGCTTCGTGTAATAAAGCCATAAAGAAGCATCTTGAGACTTTAAAAACTCTAAAAAAGCTCTTTGTTTATAGCAGATGTTCAAAGTTCTACACGAGTTATTGGAGGTAAGAAGGAAAAGTGATGCTTTCCTTTGTGAATGCGTTCAGACTTCGGGACGAAAGTAAAGCTCCAGAAGAGCTTTTAGCGTCTGAGACAGCACTAATATTGAAATCAGAATTACTAGTATCTTATCTGACTTGTCATTCTATCAGGAATCGAACTAACAAAGTTTCCGAGAGGTGATTAATTAAAGCTAAGCGATCACGGCTACTAGCCTACCTTGAAGGGGTACTCCAGTTTGTACCGCTTGGTGGCTATGTCCCGTCGGAACATGGTCTTGTTGGTGTACTCGAACAAATGGTACGTGTCGTTCTCCTTGGTCACCCACAGCTTCTCGCCTAGGGTTTCCATCACCGGCATGGGGTCGCGCATCCAGCTACCATACAAGGCCTCTGTGTTCCGGTGGTACACGGGCTTCCCCACCGCATACAGCTGGCAGTCTGTTTCAAGGCATCGGGAATTACATCTCAATATTCTATGGCCGGATAAGACGGTTGAACAGTACGGGGGGAAAGTCCAACTCAAATTGAGCTGTTATTGTCATCTACTAAACAAACCTTTCTAATGTACTTTAGAGTCTAGATTATGGTTAAAAGAGATCTCTTTCATATTTAAATCACATTAAAAAAATTGATGGGGTCTATGTGGTTTGAGATATAAAAGTTGTCCTGAAAAAAATATATAATATGACTTTCCCCCTATACTCTTCAATTATAAGTGGAAAAGAGGAAAGCATCAGGTACTTGTTGCTAGATTGTACACTCCGCCTACCAAGCAAGGTAGCAGTCTTACCTTGACTGATAAGATACACCTATAGTTGAACCAAGCAAGGTAGCAGTCTTACCCTGACATTACACTATGGCCCTATCATAAGTTACACCATAGTGGAACCAAGCAAAGTAGACATCTTACCTTGACTGATTACACCAGGGTGGAACCAAGCAAGGTAGCAGAATTATCTTGATCGATTACACTATGGTCCTATATTGTATTCTGCACCATAGTGGAACCAAGCAAGGTAATGGGCACAGTAATACTAGTGATGATGTACCCAGCACTCTCGAGGGGAGTCCCGGGTACGTGGCGTTGGCGAAGGGTTTAATCTCCATGCGGCCCACCAGGTGAAACAGGGCGATGCCCCCGTCGTTGCACTTGGCTTCTTTAGGGACTTGGCACTCCGGGCAGGCTTCAGGGGGTGGACAGAGGTCGTTTAGATCTACAGGCGCGGGGGGCCTCTCACCGTACACCGCTATCCCTTGTCCAGCGCCCACGTGCACCGGTGGTGGGGTGGCCAGTTGAGGGTCGATCTCTGCAAACAAAGGATCGTCCTGTAGCCAGGTAACTTGAAACAGGGGCGTACAATTGATACGATTACACCGCTACTCACTTAAGGTCTACGCACGCCGGTATATGTATACAGATGGTATCGTAATGCCACGACGTTCTCGCACATCGAGATCGTATATACGCCGTATATCCCAAGAGCGTTTCCCTTACCACAACCCATACTTACCCTTTGGATAACATGTTTTATTTAATCACAATCAATATCCTACCGGTACCATTCGATACAAAGTTTAAATCTACTTACCTTTTTGATGCTTACGCTCGCTAATTTCTGCCAATGCGTTGACCTTGTACTTAGTGTCGTAATAAAACGTATCCACAATCTCATAAATAACTTTGTACTCTTGTACAGCAATAAATAGCTCCTCTTCGAAAATTGTCCACTTCACAATTCTATTACAATACAAAACAATACTGCCTCACCAAAATACTTTAGAGTAGAGCAGAGTGTTTGAGATCAGCATCGTACTCACGAGGGCGTTTGAGGGGGTCTAGTTTATCTATTCTTGGTATATTCTAGCAACTAAGCTGCCACTTCCTCGCTTAGCTTAGAGCCGACAAAGTCACGACTGCCGTTTAATGCAGGACACTGGACTCAACTAACATTTCACCCAATGCCTCCGGAGATTCCTTATCCACTAGCGCCGGTCACGCACTGCCGGAACACCGGATGTGGGTGGGAAATTAGCAAAACAGCACCCCGAATGAGATAGGACTTGGCCATGGCAGAGCATGTTTCCAGGGAAGACCTCGTGGAGGTGCCCACTCGTAAATAAGAACTGCCACCCTGACAGAGGCCTTATGTCAGGACTCGCGTACACCACCGTTCAGCTATGAACGAACAAGATGGAATTAGTGGTGCCGCTTGACCGGATTTCCTTCCACGGTGGGTCTCAAAGGTGACCCAGAGATGATAAGTCTTTTAGAGACTATCCTCACCAAAAGGGTGGAACGTGAAGCGAGCCACGTCGGCACGGTTGGCCCCTACCAGTACCCCGTCTGAATAGTAGATTAGAGTTGAGGACCTTTATTCCAGATTAATACTGCGAATAGGCCTCTCTCCCCGTTAGCCCAGACGCTGCAAGCCCCACGTTGGCGTATTTACAGGTGTTAGCCTGGTGTAATCAGCCGCTTTCCAAGGTGGGGATGAGGACATGTCAAACACTCTGGGACCCTCAGACCGACGATCAAAGCACCACCAAGTCAAAGCAGGGTCCGTGTGTAATTGACTTAGGACTTGAGAGAGTAGTTTGGGGACACTCCAAGGTACCTACAGATCCTAATAGAAAATAGAATGGGGGCCGGGGGTTATGACTGAAAAAACATTGTGAGCAAATATTACCAAGTGCCACGCATCTTTGTGTAACGTGCTAAAAACCTATTGGCACGTACACTCAAAAAATACCTAATTCATGATCATTTCAATACATAAAAGAACTAATGAATTCGAATAATATGTGGCAGATTATTAACTCACTGTGAAATCGTGATGTTGAAAACGGCCCAGCTCAAGATGATCCTGTCCAAGATGACGGACAACTCGGACCGGAGGACGCACTAACCACACCTTGCTCACTTGCTAGACTCGACTGAAATGAGACCCACTACGCGACGCCGTGGACGGCGTGGCGGCCGACTCAAGCTCTACTAGATTGTCTGAGATTGTTCTGGAAGGCCACCCCGTCCCTCTTGTTGAGTTCCTCTTCCAACACGTCAGTACCACTTCATATATAAACCATCTCCTCCCACTTCATTATTGTATTAATTTCAAAATACTCATCAAAAGAGCATCCAAGGAGAGACTACAAGAACTAGTCGGCAGTCAAGTGGTGGTTGACGCGTCGGCCTCACCTCGCCGCAGATAATGTAATATCTGTTATAATTTAAATACTTAGTTTATAAGTTAGTACTTTTGATAGAGTTCTCGAGAACTGTTTCACCATGTCCATATAACGTAGTCCTAAATATATGGGCGATTACTCGACGTTCTATACTGTGTGGCCATATTCCAGATGGTTTTATATCGGGGAAAAAGGGGAGATCAGGTAATCCATAGTTTTGTTCTATCACCTAGTTGGGTCTCTGATATCAGTCACAAGTTTACCTATTGTTGTATCTATGCACGGTGCTCACCTTGCAGGTATTCTTCTATTCCAGAGTAGTGGCCCGCGTGGTGTTGATTATTTTGTCCGGCCCCCTTCAGGCGCCGCTTGGATCTGTTAACGTTTTAGCTGTTAGCTATTGTTATAGTCTGTCTCCAGAGTTTTGATGAGAATTAACTATAGTGTTGGATGAACAGGCAGTACTAATGAGGAGTAGGCCTGCCATAGTATCTCAAGAAAATATATTCCTGGTAGCTCTCCTTTAACTTTTTGTAAACTTATATTTCCCGTTCTAGGAACTTAACCTTTGTAAACTGTAACTCATTATGGAGTTTACTCGTTAGATACCTACGTTGTAACTCCTTAAACTAGAACATTTAACTACTTTTCTTAGCCATCCTTATTAGGTTAAAGTCTTGTGGCCGTAAGGATGGAGTAGTTTTGTGTATCGCTGCATAACCTCTACTCTATTGTTTCACCCTACTTGAACTATTGTTGTATTCTGGCTAGCACACTTTTGTTCTGGAATGTGTGCTTGTTCTTCTTTAACGAGTTGCAGCTCTTTCTAACTAAGACCCAACTATAATTGTCTTGGTTGCAAGTCGAGTTAAGGTGCTTCGCACCAAACGCTCCTGTTTGGGACAAAGAGGTTTTTGTTTACTAAAATAATTCCTATCAATAAACAATGGACTGTTTGGCAAACTATCACGTCTTACAACTTGTAATATTTCCGTAATATTTTAAATATAATAAATTGATTTGTTAAACGTATATATCTCTTATGCTTTGTGCAACCTATCCTTTAGTATTTCTTTGTTACTGAACTCGTCATCTCTTATATTGAATAGTAGAAGCAGTGATACACTTGTGTTGAACCTCCCCAGTAGTCCTAATTGATGTTCTTGCAGTCTAGGAAGTGGCCTAAGTCCTTAAGATTGCGGCAGGTTTTAAACCTCCCAGCTCCACAAGTGGTTCTATTGAGGAGTTGCACAGTGGCTAGATATTTACCTATTATAAATAATCGATTAGTTTTGTGACAGATAAGCAAACTTTAATTTATGCCTCTTTATTTATTATTTTGTTAGGTATTCACGTTTATAATAGTAAAAATATAAATGATCAAGTTAAAAAACACCAACAAAAAACCTTCCTAAAAAGCTTCTATGTTATATAATGGTTTAAAAAAAATTTCCCCAGTGGTTGTGATGACCTTCCCCCAAGCCCCTCTTGGGCAACCCCACTACTTTGCAATCCTAAGTACGCTACAGGTTTAGAGGTTGTAGTGGGGGCAGGCAACGCCCACCATGTTAGTTTGGTGCATATCTTTTCGCTTTCAAAGCGCAATGGAAATCCGCGCGCTGCACGGAGACGGCGATACTATGCAGGGGCGGATCCAGGAAACGGGGCGCGCCCCCCTCAACAAATTAAACCAAGTAAATCAGTGTTAAAGTCACTACTAGTTTTATTGTCATGCAATAAATATTATTTCATTGACCAGATTTCATTTTTTTAATCGTTATTGGTAATATTATTAAATGATTAATATATGAAAATTATTATAAATACTTAAGCCAAAATACGCATGAAGTATTAAGTATTATGAGCACTCAGTTCGGACTAAATAAAACTTTCAAAATTTTATACTATTAAAATTGTACTATCAGGACTATTAGGTCACTTTAAAATATTATCCTTACATGGTATCTTATCTCATTAAATATACTTTGAAATTTAGAAAATAATTTTACTTAATTTTAGAAGCTAAAATACGTTCAAAAATTATAAATATATTCAGCTGATTGTAATATACATTCAATCTACATTACATGAAAATGAGGTACAACATACGTGTGTGTACTAAATGGCATGACCACACCTACTCTCTCACATTGTTGCACAAACCTTGTTTAGGTTTTCATTTATTTTATCATTTTTATTATTATTTCAACAAATAAAGATCTTTAAAATTATTTCTTGTCAACTAACGTGCTTTAAACAAAGTGTTTGAATAATACCACACACACTCGAGTTTGAGTGATAAATAAAACTAGCTATACTATGAGTGGAGTTCGATTGTTCGAAATATGAATAATTCCATCTATTTTGTCTAATTGCTTAAATAGTTAAAAAGACAAACAATTTATGTAATAGTTGTTATAATGTTTAAACATATTTCCCTCTTAATAATCACTATTTGTTGATGTTCTTATTATTTGTTTATAATAAGTTCCAATACTAATCGCAAATTTCGAGCTGTACCCGTCATTTGAGGATTATTCCCAAGTCCAGCGTCACACCGAAAAATTACTTTAAGATTTAATCTCAAATTTTGAAGTATTTTTATGTCAAACTTTCTTGAGGGGAACCTCCCCCGACCTGATCCCGTGCGACTGCCCCTCCCCCCCCTCATGAAAATCCTGGATCCTCCCCTGATAATTTGCCTGTGTGTGGATGAGGAGGTTTATATTTAGAAGAAGTGCACTCGCATATGCGTTGCGGGAGAGTGGAAGACCATTTTGGAAAGCCCACACTCAGTACACCCAACCGAGATCAGAATCTTGCTCTCCCATCATCAGAAGTTTAGTCCACTGCGATAGTATCGCCTTAGACCATGCGGCCACCGAAACGGGTCATACATTAATCACTGCAGTGGGGCAAGGGAATAGGCAGGATTCTATAGGAAAGTACCCGCATTTGCATGAAAGAAGATTGGGAAACCATTTATTAAAAACCACCTTCAGCACACGTGACTGGGATTCGAACTCCAATCGCCCCGTCATCCAGTCTAATGCGAGAGTGACGCCTGAAATTGTTTGATCACTGAAGTTGATCTTCGTTTAAAACTAATGTAAATATTGGAATATTTAGTTCTCCATAATAGGAATATTCCGCCTCTGGCTCTCGAGGAATCACTCGTTTTATTCCAACTGGGGCTCTGGAATGGAGCCCCGGGGGGTCATAAAAGTATACAACCAAGGGGTCCCCCAGGGCGCTGTTGAGTCTATGTAGCGGAGACAAAGTTTTTAAAGACATTCCTCCCCCTCCTCCCCCATCATTTCCAACGTGCATACAAACAACAAAAATGTTTTGCTCTCAGGACTTCTGGTAACTCTGAACACGGGTATCGGTACACAGCATCAGATAAATATTATCAATATCTATAAAATAGCAATAATAATATAGTAAAACGAAAAGGGACTTGGCGGTCTAGGGGTAAGGTGTCAGACTTCTGTGTTGAAGGTCCGGGGTTCAAATCCCGGTCTCGGTACAGATTAATCTGATCACCAAACCCTTCCTTCCCCTCTGACAATGTTTGTGCTTTCACGCTTTGTGAATGTGTGGAATCCCAGGCCTCGCCGTGTTTCGGAACACACTTTAAAAACTTTAAGTCTCTTCTACTTTCCAGCATCATAATTCTCACGTATCATCCTATCATCTGGGGATATTTATTTAATGTTTATATATACCGACATCTAGAGGGAAGTTTGGGACCTAAATATACGTACATTTTTTTCCTGCATAATCTATTATACAATATCCAATTTTTAAACAATAATTAAATCATGTAATTTGCCCTACTATACATTTGTTGTCCTACTAGCTGGTCCGCCCTGGTACTCTCCACCGCTGGCTTTCCCACCGACCTCTGGATCTAATAGTTCAGTGGTGTTGAGTGGTGGTATGCACCATCTGGGGAGGCACCCTATTGGAAAATTTGTTCCACCTACTTCCAGCCTAAACCAACACCTGTATGGACCTAAAACTAACTTAACCTAAATATAATTAAAAGAAATTAAAGACTAAAAATTAACTTAACCAATTTACAAGTTATTTTCCTCTTGGTGGTTGATGTTATTCCCGGTCGCATCTTCTGAATTGAAAGCAGCCGTCTGAGTGACCGGTTGATGGACCAGATGCCTGACAGATCTAGCCCAGCAACAACACTTTTTTCCAAGTGGGCCGGACTATATGAGTGAGGGTTTAGTTCTTCTGTCTTAGACGACAATACTCCAATAATAGACTCCCCAGCTGGTATTCCGGCGCTCCCCGGTCCTTCAGCAGCCTACGCTACTGGAATCTAGAGGGTGTCTTCCCTCAGCTAGGCTCCGGATAACCAGGAGTTCCCCCATCCCGCTATACCCTGCCAGCCAGCAACGGATTTGCCTTGTAAGTCTAATTGTCTTTGTACCAGTTTTGGATCGTTATCTACGTCCGATGTCGATTCCCTTCTCTCAATAGCATCACTCTCGTCGTCAGTCCTGTTTATTGGTCTGTCTTTTGCCTTGTTGTAGCGTCTGTTAAATTTCCTATTTTTAATGTCTAATACATATCTGTTCCTCTCTCTTTTCAAAACGTCGTACGCAACTGCGTCTGAGAGACTCCACCGATCCACGTCACGCAATATGTTGTAAATAGCACCCGCTTGCCACAGGACTTGCATCATCTCCATGTCCACAGCAGAAAATATTCACTCTAGCACCAGGTGCTCCAGCGTCGCCTTCCTTCCGCAATCACATAGTCCCGTGTCCATTAGTTGTCTTTCAAAGAAAGCAGCACTGTATGATACGTGACTGATCCTACGTATGAAGGTTTCTACATTCGTATTTGAATAGAATGTGCGTGTTCCTTCTGGACTATAGTGGCTCAGATATTTAAATACTTCATCATCTAGTCCGATAGTTTACATACCTCTCCACATTCTTCATGCTCAACACTCCCACCTCATGTAGTAACCCCATATCTACCAATGTTATTGGTACCTTGCATATGGCTATATTTTGAAGAAGTACATGCATATCACCAACATTACCAACACACAATTTTTCATTTATACTTGTTCCAATTTCTTTAATTTTTCCCTGCGTTTCATTTTCTCTAATTTTTTGCTCTAATCATATTCCTTTTTATTCTGGAGGGGAATTTAGATTTATTTTTCTTAACTTTAGTCATCCTTGTTATGTCCTTATGTATCTGATCTACTCCCCCTACTATTTTCATGAGTAGGTTTGTCAGTTTCCTTAGTTATGTACTGGTCATAGTTGGTCTTTTGAATAAGTCTGTCCAACAACATCTGGTATGTAGGACATTCACGGTGGTTAGGGTTCTTACAATTATGTTTTTTCCTGCTACTGCAAGGGATGCACGTTTTTACCTTCTCCTTACAATTTTTAGCTTTATGCCCCTCCTTCTCGCACTGTCCACACACCACATCCTGCTTTGTGCTAAACTTCACCATGTTGCTGAAGTTTCTACATTTATAACATCTAGTGACTACAAGGTAGCCTTTAACTGACACACAACTAAACCTCACGTAAATACGTATGTTTATCATTAGGTTCCTAATCTTCGGAGAAACCTCTACCACATGGTTCAGCGTCCTTCTTTCTCTGTGCTCAGTCTTAAATTTTGATTCAAGCCCCTCTTCAAAATATTTTTTTTATCTCCTTCGTCTCCTTAATAGTCATCTCAATAGGCACATCAAATATTGTCAACTGTGGTTTTTTTATTCCTCAGACCCTCACATTTTAGGTCTTCAATTTTGTCAATGCTATCTTTGATCTTATTTTTTATCGTCCTCAGACTCAGTATCCACCCCCACCACCACCATTTTACCTGCTGGTTGGATGGACCTGATATGAATTCTCTCCTTGGATGGATATATTTTCTCCATTACCTTCAGTTTAATAACTTTTGCATCTTCTCCTTTATTAGTAGATATAAATACCTGACTCACCTTCCTCTCTTGCTCCCTCATTATTCTCCGGGCTGGAGCCAGAGACACTCCTGTATATGTCTTCGTAGCAGCAATTTGGGCAAAGGTGGACTTGGATGTTATCTTCTCCTGACTATTTTTTATTTCCTGCCTTAATATGTTGTTCTCTATCTCCAGTTGTGCTATCCTCCCAACCTTATATGCAAGCCCTGTATACAGCTCGTGTATTATCTTCCTGATATCTGACTGAGCGTCCTGGTGTCCCTTCGCCTTGGTGAACATGGTGCTGATCTTCCTGCAGGTTTCCTCATAGTCGTTTCTAGTGCTTCCTTACTTGTTTCCCCCACGTCCATGCTGCCTCCCTCCTCTTCTTTCTTCCCCTCGTGTCCTCTTTGGCACCCCCTGCTGCTCTCCCCTTCTTGTCCGGCATTTGTATGTTTGGAAAGAGTCAATATTCACTCGTCCAGCTATAGGTGTAGTGATATCCTTATTGTTAAATTATTTTTCCACTTGGTTAACCATCTAACTTGTTCCAATGACCGAAAGTAAGAATATTTGTTCTCTGCATTTCCACTCTCTAAAGGAGTCAATTCACTACAGTTTTCCTATAGAATAATCCAAATTTACCTTATTTAAATTTTTATGTGTGTCCAAACCGTCTATTGTTTAGTGACCCTTAGGAAAATTAAAACGTTTATTTATTCTATTTTCAAGCCCAAGGTGGTCAGTATATAACGGACTGATAATGAAGATTTTATTTTAATTTTTTTATTTTAAACTTCCTTATACATTTTGTCCTGACATCTTATTCTACTATAATTGGGGATAGTGGGGATTTTTTTTTCCTAATTTTAATTGACCCGGTATCTTATTACTTTAAATCCGGGCCGTTTTTCTCCTTTTAATAATTTTGTTTTCATCTTTTTACTTCATATACTTTCTAAGTATAGTGGATAATGGGGGATAGCGGAATTCGCCTTAATGGTGTCACCCCCTCAGAAATGAATCCCTCCATACGCCAGGAGAGCAGAGGTAAGAGATGGTCGAATGGGCAGATTCAGATGGCAGCACCAACTCAATTTTGGTTAAAATTGTACTTTTCCCCTGCACCCTTCAAATGTTATAATTTTATTTATTTGAGGTATTTGACGTGCACTTTCTGACCCGACTGATTGTATCAGAACACGACTTATAAACTATCTGGAACAGACACAAAACCCAGTCCTCAGTCGTTAATTCATCACTGTGAAAGTAAAACCCAACATTTGACCAATGATACATTTTCAGGCATGCCAGGTATTGAACCCAGGATTCTTATCTTAGAAGACAGACACGCAAATGTGATCAATGTTGACCGCAATAAAATCTGTTTGTATTTCTATAATGTTCTTCCTACCCCGATGATACTATAGTACTCAATAGCCTCGCTCCCCAAACATTTCGTGGCTGTCGCGGTGGACCTATTAATGACACACACGTAGATTATCTCACCAAACAGAGTGAAGATGCCCTTGGTGATGCCCATGTCGTTCTTGGCGATACAGTGATACTGTCCAATGTCTGCGTTCTCAAAGTTGCTGATGTTCAGCTGGATGTGCACCTGTAGGGAAGAGAACAACATTTCTTGTTTCTAAATACAAATAACGGGAATCATTGTGGCTATTAGGCTCTGGGGCATCACTTTAAGCCTGTGACGAGGCCAATGATCACATTATTTTACACGAGTTTCAATTTCCATCTAAGAAAATTAAATTAAACTGTTGTTATCATCCAATTGTTAAAAGTAGATTAAACTGTTGTTACTATCCAAAAGAAAGGTAAGAAGGCAAAGTTCCTTTCACCCCACTTAATTGAAAAAGCGTTCCAAAAATGCTATGTAGGCACCGGCTCCGTGTATGTCGAAAGAGAGAGAGAGAGAGCAGTCACCTTGTACTTGCTCTTGTCCTCGTCTCTCATGCTGTACTTGTTCCCTCTTTCCAAGAGTTGGCCATCAGACCTCTCCCAGTAGCACACAGACTCGGGGTAAGCCTCCACCTCGCACTCCAGGGTCGCCGTCGAGCCGTTCACCGCACCCACCAGTTGGTTGTGGATGCGGATCAGCGGCGGGACTGGAACCAAGAGAACAGGATCGTACTGATGCTGTACTGTACTGAGGTACTTCATGTGGAATAACACGCGTTGTACTATCTCTTACAAACCAAGTAACGGATACTTGTAAGTGAACCTGGCAACACTGTCAGACCCACTTCGGTGACCACGTGATATCAGGCGTCACTCTCACAATATACTGCCGATGACGGGATGAGCGTGATTCCATCCCGGTCGGTTGTATTGAGGGTGGATTTTCCTAGATGGTTTCTCCCTCTTCCTCCACGCAAATGTGGGTACACTTCTTCTAAATTCAACCTTATTAATCCCTAGACACTAGCGTAATTAGTGGATAAGCCGAATGGGTAGTAAGACACTTTCGTATGAGATTCTAGATATGGTGAACAGACTATACCTGACACTACGTGGGGTAAAATTCCTCTGGCTAATTCTTGTATCGTTCCGCCTTCAACCTCTACACTAGACTCAGAAAACAAGCAACGACACACACACACACACACACACACACACACACACACACACATACACCGATGGGCACGCGGACCAAGGCGTAAACCTCGTCTGGTCTGGTGTGGTGGTTGCAGGAAGATTTGCGTTTGAATACCGGCAGGGAGAACTGAGGAGGATTTTTCTTAAATGTTTTTCCACTCTCCCTCCACGCTAATGATGGTACCTTTTCCTTTATATTCGACTTTCCTCATCCATACCTGATAAATATAAATATACATGCATCTCGGTTGGGTGGTAAGACGTAAATACCAGTGGATTGAGCTGAAAGTGTTCTGTGATTTGACCCGCAAGAAGATAGGGATGAAAGTGAAATAGAGGAGCAGCAAGAAATGACAGAAGAGGAGGAAAGAGGTCCCACATAGAAAAAAGTGGAGGACGAATTAAAGAGGATAAAACAAGGAAAAGTAACGGGCGAAGACCAACTGACAGTGGAAATGAAGAGAGCTGAAGGTCAAGTAGGTATACAATGGTTATACAGGGTGCGGAGAGAGTTTTGGAAGGAGAACAAGGTACCGGAAGACTGGTAAAAGAGCGTTATAAACCCTGTTTTCAAGAAAGGAGACAGGAAGAGGTGCACAAAGTATAGGCTAATAACGCTGATGTGCCACTCTACAAAATATATGAGATGTTACTGGAAAAGAAAGTAAGAAATAAAATCAAAGGAAGGTGGAGAGAGGAACAGCGTGGATTTAGAGAACAGAGGTCTATAATAGACTCAATATTTGCAAAACGGCAGCTGATGAAAAGAAGATACAAATATGGGAAAGACTCAGTAACGGTATTTATGGTTGTGGACAAGGCATATGATATCTTGGATAGAAATAAAGTTTGTAAAGTGATGAAGGAGACCGAAGTGGAAAGAGCAGTTGTAATGAGACTGAAAAGCATGTATGAGGCTAACATGAGTTGTGTTAAGACAGAGATCGGATGGATGGAGT
Source organism: Timema poppense (assembly GCA_902141375.1). NCBI lineage: Eukaryota > Metazoa > Arthropoda > Insecta > Phasmatodea > Timematidae > Timema > Timema poppense. Next base: position 6,137 of record CABFOV010006791.1, on the reverse strand, counting down.
GGTTCCAAATTAAAAATGGAGTGAAGCAGGATAATACCCTTTCACCATTACTATTTGTAATGGTGATGGAAATGGTCATGAACAAGACAGGAAAACTTGGGGATGTTTGCTAATGACTCGATGGTATGAAGGGAGAAGGAAGAGGTACTACAGGAACAGTTACAAGAATTGAATGAGGAAGTGAAAGAGAGTGGAGTGAAATTTAGCATGGCGAAATGTGAAGTGATGGTAATAACAAGGAAGAGGATAAGGCCTAATACAACTATAAGGTTGGCTGGAGTTGAGCTGAGAAAGGTACAGAATGTAAAATATCTTGAGGAGAAAGGTGGAAGTAGAGAGGATTGAATGAAAAGAAGAGAGCAGGGAGAGTTGTTCTATAGAAGCTTAAGAGACCTGCTATGAAGAAGAGAAATGTCCTGGAAGTGTAAGGAAGTGTTGTACAGGGCATACTTTGTACACATTGCCACATATGCAGCAGAAACATGGAAATAGAATGTAATAGAGACAAGGGAAATAGAAGCCATGGGAATGAAGTTCGTGAGGAGCATGTTAGCTATCACGAGGAGAAATAAGATTAAGAATTAAGTTATCCGGGGAAAAGTTGGGGTACAAAGAGTACATGAGATAGTAGAGGAAGCAAGACTGAGATGGTATGAACATGTAATAAGGATGGAAAAAGAGAAGATACCAAAGAAAATGATGGCGATGAAGTGTGTAGGAAAAAGACGGAAAGGGAAGCCAAGAAAAGATGGTAGAAACAGATAACAAAAGGTGTGCAAGTGATAGAAGAAGAATTACATAAATTAAATAAGTAAGATTATTGGAAGGATAGAGGAAGATGAAGGCATTTTATTAAAGTGACCCGGCCACAGGCTGGAAACAGTTGATGATGATGTAGGTTGGAACACGAGTTCAAATACAGACTGGGGTGGAAGGTGTTATTTACCCTGAAGAAAGTGTTATTTACATCCTCTCTTTCGTCGAAAATAGGTGCGTCTCCTTTTATCTCCACTTCACGCCCTTAACGGAAAGTCGTATAATGTTCCTAGCTTTAAAGTGTACCAACAAAAAATAACACAATATTTTAATGAGCTACTGTTCAGTGTTTTTACCATTTCTGGGCTACCAACACCTGAGACCTTTTGTAATTCACTCCTTACTACTGGTTTCATGCTTATTGTCTTAGTGCATTGTAAACACTCAGGAGGTGTAGGCTGGTTATCACACGGGTAGCTCTGGAGTGAGGGACTTTTGGGAAGGAATGTCACACGGAAATGTTGGCTGGGTCCATTTGGTCAGTGATCCAATGTTATCTCGGGTAATCCATTGGATGAGGTGAAGGAGATGTGTGAGCTTAAATGAATATTTTGTATTACCCTCAACTTAGTGTCGTCTATTCTCAACTTGTATTGTATCTACTGAGCGTGGTCGCTATAAACCGGCAATTTTAGAGGAGCTAATCTGAGTAGATGGTGGCCTTTTGTTCACGGATCCACCTAAAGTCTGTTCAACGTAGGAATTGTTTTCTGAAAGGCCTTTTCCCCTACCATAAATATATTATATAGTAGGATATTGGTAGGAAAAAAGACCTTTCAGAGAGTAATTCCTACCGTGAATAGAGTACGCCACTTCGTGCTGAATGATGCTACCTAGCTGTGTTGTAGACCTAACCCTTCTTGTGTATGACGTGACCCTTGTTGTGATTGGTTGATCTACCGTAGGGGAACGTGGAGCTCAAGATGTCATGGGGCTGACGCACTGACAGTCTTCTGATGACCGCGCGTAACTAAAGGTGAACCGTAGTGGTACCAAGGACCGTAGATGGGATCTTTTAGACTATAGAGCGTACTTCAGGAATCCGTTATCTGACCCCAGACATTCAAACTTTCCACACCTCAAACCTTACCTGTGACAAGAACCTGTAATAACTACCATCCTAGTGACAATAAACTGACTACACTGGATATCATCTCTGAGGAAACTGCATGGTTGTTGGGAGATAGTGTTGTTGCTCTCGTGTTTTAGTGCGGTTGGTTTGGATGTTGCCAGTACCTACTTCTTATCCCCAGTATATTACCTCCCGAGCGACGATATTTGGCAACAGTCAACCGACAGATAATATAGTGCTTTTCTCCATAGTTTCCTCAGCGGTGTTGTTAGGTGTAGCTGACCGTCTAACCATGTTACTTACCCTCGATGATCACCCTCAATCCCCCTTGTGACAGATTAGGTCATAGAGCGTAGGAAAGGGGGTCATCACTACTTAAGTTATCTCAAAATTGATATTAAATTTTTGCAAAAAGACAAAATATCAACAGAATAATATCACCTTTAACCTTATACTAGAACCAGTTTGTCAGTGGCACACCCAAAAATTTACTTTGGGG